>JAODAL010034700.1:0-43912 GCA_025379985.1 Phyllomedusa bahiana | reverse complement strand
TCATCCCATAAAATCTACAATTGAAACCAGAAGTTTACACACACTATATAAAAAGACACATATGCATGTTTTTCTCACTATCTGACATGAAATCAGAATAAACCTTACCTGTTTTAGATCAACTAGGATTACCACAATTATTTATATTTGCCAAATGGCAGAATAATGAGAGAGTTTTTTTAAGGCATTTGAAATTTTACATACACTATGATTACTATGCTTTTAAACAATTTGGGACAGCCCATATGATGATGTAATGTCTTTGGAAGCTACTGGTTTATTGGCAACATTGAAGTTAATTAGAGACACATCTGTGGATGCATTTTAAGGCACATTAGAAAAACACTGCTTCTGTGTGTAACATCATGGGAAAGTGAAAAGAAATCAGCCAAGATATTAGGAAGAGAATTGTGGTCTGGATCATCATTGGGTGCAATTTCCATATACCTTGTTTATCTATACAAATAATTATACGGGAGTACAAACAAGATGGGAATGTCCAACCATCATACCACTCAGGAAAGAGACGGGTTCTGTGTCTCAGGGATGACCGTGCTTTGGTCCAAAATGTGCCTATCAACCCAGGAACAAAAGCAAAATACCTTGTGAAGATGCTGGCAGAAGCTAGTAAGATTGTGTCATTATCCATGGTGAAACGAGTACTGTATCAACATAGGCTGAAAGGCCAATATGCCAGGAAGAAACCATTACTCCAAAAGAAACATATAAAAGCCTAGTTTAAGGCAGGGCTGTGGAGTCAGAGATGGAGTTGTGGAGTCAAAGTCATTATAAAATGGACCAACTTCCAAAATATATGATATGATGATGATTAGTTTAAATTAGTTCAATGCAGTGCCAAGGGCAAGAGGAATTGGGGCTTTCCAGTATTCCTGCTGCCATATCTTCAGTCACATCATATAAGGAGTTTAAATTTGAAAAGTATTTGGATATCATAGAGAAGGCAGAGCGTTACCGCAGGGCAAAAGATTCTGCTACCTTAGGAAACAGATTGACTGAATGTATTTCAGCAAAATTTTTCACTTGCTTTCAAAGTAGAAGAATTCAACTGTTCATCAAAACTGACTGTGCCTGAGGCAATCCCTTTATACCCTGAAATTGTTAGAGATGTTGCCCGTGTGGTCACCGCTTTGTCACTAACCGAGGTTAGTGCAAAGAGGCTGTTCTCTAGCCTGGAAATAATGAGATCAGATTTGAGGTTATCTATGAAGGAAATAGATGCGAATGTAGCTCCAGCACTCGTGTTGAGATAATCCAGATAATCCAAAATAGTTATAAAAGACGCAAATTTATTGAAACCATTTTAAAAAAACATGGTTAAAAACATTAGTCAATAGCCATTTTACGCGTTTCGAGCCCAAAGGCTGGCTCTTAGTCGTAATAAACATACAGAAGCAAAAACTAACAATAAATCCTCTTCCTGCAGCTCATTAGATACAGCACCTGAAAATTAACTTCTTCCTACCCACGCTGTCCGATGTTAAAACAATATGTGCTAGTCAGAAAACACATTGAAATTAGATACAGCACCTGAAAATTAACTCCTTTTTACCCACATCATTGATTGTTAACTGATATATGCTGACCTAAAATATATTAAATCATAGAGGACTTACACCAAAATCCCATATGAATAATAAAAGTACATCTTAATACAAATAGAGCAGATCTGACTTATAATTTAATCCTTTGGGATAGCGTGTATCCAAAGTAAGGATCCAATACGCCTCCCTGTATACAAGTAATTTCCTCCAATCACCTCCTCTCACGGGTTTAGGAACCTCTTCTAAAACCCTCACTTTAAAGTGATCTAAATTAGCTGCATGAAATTCCTTAAAGTGCTTTGATGCACCCGACAGATTTTTAGTGCCAGTGTGTTTAGTGTCATATATGTGTTCCCTGATGCGAATGTGCAAACTCCGAGTAGTACAACCAATGTATTGGAGCCTGCACATATCGCACCAAATCATGTAAACCACATGATCACTACGGCAATTTGCAAATGAGGAAATCTGATAAATTTTATCACTTGAAAAAGAGGAAAAATTAGTACTCTTCACCATATATGTGCACATGTTACATCTACTGATGCCACATTTTAATGAGCCCACAAAATCCAACCATCTGGCTCTTTTATTGCTTTTATGTGAAAACAAACTAGGTGAAATAATGTTACCGATTGTACGTGCTCTCCTAGATACAAAACTACAGCCCTTGTCTAAAATGCTGCGTAATATAGGGTCTGCAGAAAGAATAGGGAGGTATTTTTTGATGATATTAATAACATCTCCATACTGTCGACTGAACTGGGTAACAAAGCTTAGTTGATATTGAGAATTACTTTTACTGGTATGGGTTTCGTACAGTAATTGTGATCTATTTCTATATTCTGCCCTAGCAATAGCCCTGTGAATATATCTTGGCTTATATTCCCTGTGTATTAATCTTTGGAAAATAATTTGTTTTTCACTTTCATAATCTATGACATTGCTACAATTTCTTTTAGCTCTGGTGATTTCTCCAAAAGGTAACTTAGTAATAATGTGCCCTGGATGGCACATATTGTTTTAACATCGGACAGCGTGGGTAGGAAGAAGTTAATTTTCAGGTGCTGTATCTAATGAGCTGCAGGAAGAGGATTTATTGTTAGTTTTTGCTTCTGTATGTTTATTACGACTAAGAGCCAACCTTTGGGCTCGAAACGCGTAAAATGGCTATTGACTAATGTTTTTAACCATGTTTTTTTAAAATGGTTTCAATAAATTTGCGTCTTTTATAACTATTTTGGATTATCTGGATTATCTCAACACGAGTGCTGGAGTAATTCGAATCTATTTCCTGTTGTTTTGGATTCCTACACCCGGGTTTTTACTCCTGAGTGCACCGTGCAGACAGATTCCTTAAAGGGATACCTTTCCAAGTGAATTCAAGACGGTGAGCGTTCCTCTTGTTTTTTCCCCTTTTTACTATGAAGGAGGACTGAGGGAGGCGATACTTTTTTTTCGAAAAAATTCATAGACTCATCAGAAAATGTTTTTCAGGAGTTATTGTTGAAAACGTTTTTCCCCCTTCCCGCATGTTTTGCATATTTAAATTTTTTTTGTCCCAAAGTTATATTCCAAAAATATATTTTACCTGACAAGCAAAATGCTTTGAACTTTTTACTTTTTAGGGGTCAATCTCACCATCCATACGCTTTGAACTGAGGCTTCCTATTTTTAGACAAAACATCTTGGTTCTCATAAAAATCTTCCTACAATTTTGCATTCTTTTGTTATGCGTTCTTGTATGAAAATGCATTTTTACTGTTTTGATCTTGGTGGGGGGAACAAACTTTTTTTCTTGTATACTACAATTACAACCCGTTTCAATTCCTTTAAAAGCTCAGTGTGTTTTTTGGTGATTCCCAAGAAAAAATCAATGGTTTGAGCAGCCATGAAGATGATTTTTTCCCCAGAAAAGAGAGACCGCATCATCCAGCTTATGATAGTGGTTTGGGCCAAAAAATTTTCCCCCCAAAACTGCGTCAAAAAAAGAAAAAAATTTTTTAGAAGTCAAGAGGGGGAGTCCAGGAAAATATCCAGTCAACCAAGTTGGTTTTACAAACTATCTTCTGACACGACAGACACGGCAGTGGCTCGTATGCTTTGTAAGACTGAGATCATAGATGTCCATGCAAGCACTGTGCAACACGCATTACAGTACACAAGTATGAAAAAAGTGCAGAAGCCTCAACTTCAATCTCATCATAAGAAGCATTGGCTCATGTTTGCAAAAAAGTATGAAAAATGGAAAATTGGAAACAGGTGATTTGGAGCGATGTGATGAAAGTCAATAGACCGGACTCTGATAATGGCAAATGGGTCTGGAAGAATGGGGCTAACGGATCGAGAAATTGAAGAAACTGTCAAGTTCGGTGGAGGAAGCCTGATGATATGGGGTTGTTTCACAGCCAAAGATGTTGGATACTTGACCAGCATCGATGTTGATCTCAATGCTGAGCTATATGTGAGTATCCTACAAGATGAGTTACTTCATATACTCATATGAGTAAGAAAAGTTTGACATAGTGTTCCAGCAGAACAACAACCCGAAGCATATGTCAAGGTTGGAGACGGAATGGTTCAATGACCATGAAGTAGAGTTGCTGTATTGGCCTCTACAGTCCTCAAACGAATCAAATACTTGTGAGTAGAGATGAAGAAAAAGCTGTGTTCGTACCCAAGTCCAGTATGCCCCAACATTGGGAATGTATAGAAAAGACCTGAGATCAGATTTTGGTCAAGACATTCTTGAATCTGATCCAGAGCCTTGAAGGATTCAGGTAGTATTGAAAACCTAAGGTGGATTTACCAAATACTAACTAAATAATAAAAATTAACATTGCAGTTACATGACAAGAATCTGCAGAGCTAAGCAGATGCTAAATACTTGCAAGTCAAATTTATGTATAAGATAGGTAAAATGATTGTCTATAAAATGACGGTGGTCTCACGTTCAAAGCTGTAGTGGATGGTAAGATATGGAGCCTGAAAAGCTTGATTATTGTGATAAAAAGCCTGATGTTACCATTTTACTATAGTAAAGTTATCACTTAAACATGCACCATGTATGAGGAAGTGGGAGTCAGAGTCAGGAGTCGGAGTTAGGGAAATTGGGGAGTCCGAGCTTTGGTTTACTGACTCCACAGCCCTGGTTTAAGGGCAATGCTACCAAATACTAATGAAATGTATGTAAACTTTTGACTTTGCAGAAAATAATAAAATGCCTCTCATTATTCTGGCATTTGACAAATATAAATAATTTTGGTAATCCTAATTGACCTAAAACAGGTGTATTCTCATTTTCTGTCAGCTAGTGAGAAAAACATGCATATGTGTCTTTTTATATAGTATATGTAAACTTCTGGTTTCAACTGTATATGAACTGGCTGGGCATTACATTCCAAAACCATTGATACCAATATGTATTCAGGTCTTTTGCAGTTATAACAGCCTCCACTCTTTTAGGAAGGCATTCCATAAATTGCAAATTTGCAGCTGAAGATTTATCACAGGTAAATGTAGCTGGTATTTTACTGCAGAAAATCTACATTTCTATCCCCTGAGATGAGACACCAGTGTCACCTGGCTGTCAGCTCAATTTAATGCTCCTGTTTGCAATGCTTGTGGTTGAAGTATAAACTTTTGCAGAAACAAAAATGCATGCTTTGATATAATTTACTGTAAGATTATGTTAATTCATATTTCTACAAGTTCTTCCATCTTCAAAATAATCCCAGACAGGGTGTGCATGTGTGTATGTTTCTACACATATATATATATATATATATATATATATATTATATATATATATATAATATATAAAATTTATATATATATATATATATATATAATATATATAATTTTTTTTTTTTTTTATTAAACAATAAACAGAAATCCTTTCTGCGCTGTTTAAAAATTTAAAAATGGTTAGGTCTAGGACAGGCAAACATACCTATAATTTAATTCTATTTATTCTCAGTAGGTCTTTATAGGTGTCAGTGCTTTGTTTTTCTGATGTGTGGCCCCAAATCCCCTGCTTTCTTTTACATAGTTACACTCCAAAAATTGTCTTAATTGGCTTCTTATGAAATTCTGGTAAAGATAGGGAATTTAGATTATGGGTCCCACTGGGGATAGTGCAGTGGAATATGTTTACGATAAGCAACAGTAGACAGATTTACATGGTTTAATTCTGTCTGCAGCTATAACTGGAATGGCAATCTGCATAGAGATTTATACAGCTACCATGGAACCGTCAAAAATCCATATACAGTGAGTGCTCTCTAGTGGTAACAAAAAGAACTTTATGGTTGAAAAGGAATATAACCTCAGAAACCTTACTATTTTCACATATTTTTATGCAAAAAAAATTAAAAGCAAACCTATAAAAGATAGAGAAATGTGCAGCCACTGGGAGATCTGTTCTGCTGTTCTTGCATGAATTCACACAGATTCACTATTAAGAACAGCAGAACAGAACTCCCAGTGGCCACACAGTTCTCCAGAGAAGACCACTCTATTGAAGATTTGCATGTTGTGGGTTTAATGTGACATTTTAAGACGTAGAGGGAGAGGAAGGAGTGGGAATTTAAATTAATGCAAAAATTTCAAACTCTGCAAAATGGACTTAATATTCATTCCAGCTTCATGTCACACTCTGTATGATCTGTAAGGGTCACAAATCTCCACCTGATAGCAAACAGATAGCAAGAATTACTGATCCCTCCTGTCACGCCTCACAAGTTTCTAGATTACTTATTTCTTGACCTGTTGTAAATAACTCCTCTACTTATTTCGTTTTGTTATTTTTTAAAGATTCGAAGTTCCTTTGAAAATCCATATCTATTGTGTATAAAAAGTCTGTGATTTTTCAGTTTCTTGTATAACACCATATCTGAAGAAGGGAGCTAGTATTCCCAAAACCTCACCAACAAAAATACTCAGTTAGCCTCAAAAAAGGTATCTCCTGATTTCTTTACTCTTCTACTACTTTCTATGGATAACACGGTACAACATTACACTACTAAATGTAAAAGCTTAAGATATGCAGAGGTCGTACATGTCAAATGTCAACAGTACATGCAAAAAATTGTCAAGAATAAGGAGACCAAAAATCTATATAATCCAGATTCCAGTAAACATCCAGAGGTGTAGCTATAGGGGATCTAGAGGTAGCAGTCACTACCAGGCCCTGCAGCCTGAGGAGGCCCAAAAGCCCTACTGCCACATATGAAGACATGGGTATTACAATTAGCACATAGTAGTTGGGAACACCGATTTAACTTTTTGCATTGGGGCCCAAGAGCTTCAAATTCTGCCTATGCCTATCCAGGCCATGAAGTTAATAAATGGTCTGACTAGGTGCAGAGAGTGATTACATATGCAACTCCATGAAGTCTCATCCTCTGATGGAAAAAAAAACACTTTGTCAAAGAGCACATAACCTTTCTCATTGATGTAAAAAAAAGGTTCCTGTATAATTCATCTGGGTTCAAAGGAAGAAAGTGCAGGGGCAGTCATCCAACCCTTACACTCACGCAAATCCTGCTTGCTATGTCAAATGTTGCACCGAGAGCTTTTAAGGTACAATTTGATCAATAAGATTCTATGCTTCAGTATAAAACCAATGTTCTGAGCAGTTCTCATTAACAGCACAGCCAAGATTACAATAAAAGATAACAAATCTATTATAAGCCTAGGGCTACGCAGCAACTTTGGCTATGCAACATATCACGGCCAAAGAGCGCTATAATATCTTGCCTCTTTCATTAATGAATGAAATGTCATGTTATGAAAACACCTTTGCAAACCGCAATTCAACAGTCAAACATAAATTCATTGCTTTAGCCATGAAGCATCACTGCGATCTTTGGTTGCGACGGTTTCCCCAGGGCCCACGTTTTTAAAACCCTTCCCTTGCAATTTTTCCCACAACAAAGAATGGAGAATTTTTTAATTTTTTGAGGTACACTGTGAGAAAAACTAAAAAAAATTCAGAAAATAATTTGTATTTTCTTAATAATTCATTTATTTTTTTGCATGAAAAAACTTTTTTTTCACCACCAAAAGAAAATTTGGTTTCCAGAGCTGTTAGTTTTTTTTAAAGGTTTTTTTCCCAAGAATAGTTTGCTTACCCTTATTGCTCGGGAGAAAAAAAAAACAAAGCATGAGCATCATGGGGCCCTGCGGGGGGGAGAGGAAGTGGGGGTGAGCACCGGGAAGCAAACCCGCGCATTTACCAAAAAATTTTAAATTACAACAATGGATTTCTATACAAAGAACAGGACTTTCCCACCCCTTACAAGCTCCTTCATGCCCCCCTGCAAAAAAGAATGCAAAATGCAAGACGGCCAGATCGGGTCTATTGTAAACTGTCAGGAAACTGGGGGGGATGGCAATGCGTAGCCTCGAGGTTCACTTTTTTTAATCAATCAAGGAGGGGCAGTGGGCCCTGACTGCCCCCCCGCCCACTGTCCCTGCTACTTGGGCGTGCTGCCCTAAATGGCAGCCCCCCAACTGGACGAAATTTCCACTCCCCCTACGTGCAGGCCCCGCGGGGAAAACGCGAAGTCGGGCAGCCCGGGACGATAAGAAGGGGAAAACCCCCGAAACCCACAAATGGGAAAACCAAAGAAAAACGTAACCAAAGCCGAGGGTAAAAACCGGAGGTAACGCGGAAATGAATCAGGGGACGAGAGCAAGGTAGGAAGCAAGCCGAAGTAAGGTAACAAAGTAAACAACAAAGGGGGAAAAAGGGAAGCGCAAAGGGGGCCTTTAAAAGGAAAAGAAAAGCAAACTGAGCGGGTTTAAATGACCCCGCCCGGACCCCGCCCCCACAGCTGATTGGGCGGCCCCCCGGTCCTCTTTTGGCCTGAGTGACACCCCCTTTGAGCTGATTTGAACCCGAGTGTCAACCCTATCCCCAGGTTTCCCCCCCCCCTGGGGGTCCCCCGACTGGAGGGTTTAACCCCCTGGCACCTTGCTCCCCCAAACCAAAACGGTGTCCGTGAAAGTCCCCCCCCATTTTAGGAGGGGCCACGGGCCCCCTTTCCCCGGTTTGGGGTTGTCGGGTGGGAGTCGAAAAATTTCCGTGATCGAGATTCGGCAAACAAATTTGGGCCCGGGAAACCCCCATGCCTCTCCTCCGGCCCATAACCCTTCCGGGGAAACGGGGTTTTTTGCAGGGATCTCTGCACTCTAGGGAATCCAAGATAGAGCGACCTTTTTCCCTTTTTCACCCCCCAACGTTTCGGGGGGAGGGGGGCGGGAAAGGGGTGAATTATAGCCGGTATGTCCCTCTTTTAATAATGATGATAAAAGAATTATGACCCGGAGACAAGGGGGTAATTTCAGGGTATCCCCCCGGTTAAAACTTCTTGACCACATGGGGGCCACAAATCGTGGGGCAGTTTCCCGGGGAAGGTACCTTTTAAGGCGGAGATTAGGGGTGGAAAACCCCTGGACCCCGGACAGAGACGCCCCTGTCCCCCCTTCCTTTTTTGGGGATGCTCGGGGGTTGAGCAAGTTCTTCTTAACTTGGGCCAGAGGGAAAACCGACCCTTTAAACAATAAATCCCCCCACTATGGTCAAAAGTAGCAGGGAAAAAAAAAGATGATGTCTAGGATGAAAACCGAATTACAGAAAAAGGAAAAAACCCTGACGAATTTTTTACCGATTTTTAAATCGCAAATTCCACAAGGGGAAAGTTATTTCACCCAACCGCTTGCTGATCAGACAAAAAACAACGAAGCTTTTGTGAAACCCTTTGGTTCCCCTCCCCGTCTGCCATTAGTCCAGGGTGAGGAAAGGCCCAAGGGAAGGAAGGGTAATTCCAGACCCCTTAAGGGGATTCCAAAGCGAGAAAAAAATTTGGACCCTCTGTCAAAAACGATATTCTGGGTAACCCATGAAAATTTCACAAATTTTTTGAAAAGAAAACTGGGCAAGCTTCTTGGCGACGGCAACCCCCTGGGGGAACCAAAAGACACATTTTTAAAACTCCCACCACCCAAATGACCGTCTTACCCCCCGAGGTGGGGTCGGTCATAAAATCCCTGGAGAGTGGGTCATGGGTGCTGGGGATGGGGAGAGGACAAAGTTTCCCCCCCCCGGAGGGGCAAATTCTGGGAACCTTTGCCCCGGCACAAAAGTAAAGCTGCCACATAGGCCTCCCAATCACGTATAAAGCGGCCCCCAGTATTGCGAGAGATGGCCTCTTGTGCCAGACACTCCGGGATGTCCGGATAATACAAATCATTAATTCCTTTTACAAACGGGCAAAACTGGGTGGGGACAAAGATCTTAGAAGAGGACAATTGCAGTCTCATTCCGGTTTTGTCTTAATCCAGGGCTAAATCGGGGGGCATGGGTGGAAAAATCGTTCCTTGGGTAAACGCGAGGCGAGTGGCTGGCAAGAAGCTTTGAAACGGTCAACTTTTAAAAATTTTTGTCAAAACGGGGAAAAAAACAAAGCCTAAACCTGTCGTGGGGTTTAGCCCTTTTAGTTTTTTAGAAAGGAAAGGGTTTTTTTTGACCTTAGAAACCCTGACTTTGGGGTTGGACACCCCGATAAGTGGCGCATTCCTCGAAGGCCCACATAAACGCCAAGAGCTACGGTTTTCCCCCCGTAAATTCCCTTTCTGTTGAGGAAAAAATTTCGGGAAAAATAGGGCAAGGCGGAGATTAATCTGGCGGCCCACCCCCGAGGGGGGACCCCCCCTAACCCCCCAAATCGGAAGCTCCCTCGACACAAAGGGTTTACTGTGATCTGCTTGAATCAACACCCGGAGCTGACACAAAAAAATGCTTAAGTTTCTCAATCCTCTATGGCCTCAGGTTGCCAAAATTTTGAACTTTAACCCCTTTCTTTGTATGTCCCTCAACGGGACGAACAAGAAAAGATGGCTTTTTTAATTTGTTGGGGGCCCACCCAAGGAAGCAAGCCCGGGGGCAGGGGCGGTACCAGCAGGAAGGGCCCCCACTTATTCGGGATATACGAAGAGGGTTGGGGGTGGGACCCGAACGGGGGAACTTAACCCCAAAAACCCTTTCCCTCTCTCTTTAAAACCCTTTGGCATTCAAAAGCAATCGCCTTCCGGTGCCGGGGTAGGGATAAGCTCCCCCCAATTCCAACTGTTTCCCCCCCAAATCTGAAGACCTAGGTGGGGGTTTTTTCCCCCCAGGAAAACCAGTACAAAAATTCGGGAAAAACTCTCCCACCTCCCTTCCCCCCTTAATGGTAGTTTTTTGGCCCCCTTAAAGGGGCACGGGGGAACCCAAAAAACAAAAAATCTGTCAATAGGTAAAATTGGGGGCCCCGGGGGGGGAAATTCCCTCCGGGGGGAACATTGGGATGGGCGAAATTCCCATTTTTTTTCCCCTTACAGAGTACCTGGGGGAAAAAAAAATGACACCCCGAAAAACGAAAGGCCCTTCTGTCCCTGAAAAATTTTTTCTTTTGGGGGGTTCCCAGGGGAGGGGGGATTAAATCCCCCCTGGGGGGGCCAGGATTCCCCCGCATTTGTGCCAGTCCTTCAAAAGGTTTAATCCCCCATTGTTGCCCGCCTCGCAGGGGCCATTACGGGGAATCTGGGCCAAAATGTACCAGGGAAAAGGGGATTTTTACTTTTCCCCCACCATTTCCTCCTACGGGTTGCCCCAAAGGCAACCCCAAAACAAGTCCCTACCTCCTAGTCAAACATCGGGGAAACCAAAGCAACAGTCGGGCGTAACGGTAAGGGGGCCAAGCCACAAATCGGAAAAAACAAGAGAATACAAAAAGGGCAAAACCAGGAGGAAGCGGGCAAAAAAAGGGAAGGGGATCAGGAAAGCAATAGGAACAAAGTAAAAAAAAAAAAACGGAGAAAAAGGGGGCCTTTAACAAAGGAAAAATGGCTGGTTTAAATCTCCCCGGGGCACTGCCCCGAGTTTTTGCGGCCTCCGGACTCCCCCTATGGTGAGCCCAAAACCCCCGAAGTAGAAGCCAACTGTCAAAAATTTTCCCGGGTTTTCCCCCCCGGGGCACCGCGGAGGGCCCCAACCCTTGCTCCTCCAGGGAAACGGGCGTTCAAAATAAAGAAAAATGATTTTTAAACCCGGAGGATCCCGTCCTTTTCCTTTCCCAAAAAACCCCCCTTTGAAGCCTTTTACCGCAATCCGCTTTTAATTTTTTGGGGAACTCAAAATTTTAAAAAAAAATGCCCCCCAAACCCCAAACTAATTCACCTTCTTTTTCCCCCCATGGAAAAAAGACTGTTTTGGAAACCAAGGGGCAAAATTTGTGACCTGCCAAAAAGGTGGGATGGGCTCGGACTTCAACAGGGGTTTGGAAAAAATAGAAAAAAAAAATTGAAAATGGAAGAAACCGTTACTGAAACTTCCCTTGGGGGGCCTGAAATTTACTTTTGGGGTAAGGATAGAGAAAATTTTTTTTCTCCCCAAATACAAGGGGAAGGGCCCGGTCAAGATTAAAATGGGGCCCTTCTAAAGAACAGAACCACTACCCATTTAGGTAATTTGTGGGCCACAAAGGGGCCCCCCGTCATCCATCCAAAAGGTCCCAAAGGTCCATTTGAAATTCCCCAGTGACCATCTGGATTAGCCAAAGGAGGCATGGAAGAAGATCACGTGGTCAGATGAGACCAAAATACAACTTTTTTGGCATCAATTCCACTAGTTGTGTTTGGAGGAAGAAAAAGGATAAGTACAACCTTAAGAACAACATCCCAACCATGAAGCATGGGGATGGAAACATCAAACTTTGGAGGTGTTTTTCTACAAAGGGGACAGGACGACTGCACCGTATTGAAGGGAGGATGGATGGGGCCATGTATTGCGAGATATTGGCCAACAACCTCCTTCCCCCAGTAAGAGCATTGAAGATGGGTGGTGGCTGGGTCTTCCAGCAGGACAATGACCCGAAACACATAGCCGGGGCAACTAAAGAGTGGCTCAGTAAGTAGCTTTTCAAGGTCCTGGAGTAGCCTAGCCAGTCTCCAGACCTGAACCCAATCGAAAATCTTTGGATGGAGCTGAAATTCACTGTCGCCCAGCAACAGCCCCAAAACCTGAATGATTTTAAGAAGATTTGTATGAAGGAGTTGGCCAAAATCCCTGCTGCAGTGTGTGTCAAACTTCATCAACCTTGGAAGACATTTTAAAGAACAGGTCTGTGAGAGGCAGAATTCTTGCTGGTTGGTAGGTGATCAAATACTAATTTCATGCAGTCAAATGCAAATTAATTATTTAAGAATCATAAAATGTGACTTTCTGAATTTTTTTTAGATTCTGTCTCTCATAATTGAAGGGTACCTACGATAAAAATCACATATCTCTCCATTCTTTGTAGGTGGGAAAACGTGAAAAATCACCAGTATCAAATACTTATTTTCCTCATTGTAGAGGTAGATAACACTGAATCAACTCTTGACAAAAGGTAATGGAGACAACTTACTTCCTACCCTTCCCTGTACAGTGGCCTTTGTACAGTGAGTATATCATTTAGATGAGGGCTACACCGAGACTGTTCATCGCTCACTATAATCACTGTTCATAGGATGCACTGAGTAGCTTGAAATAGGATGCAGTTAAACAAGTCACTATTGATTTCTTTTTTTAACCACTAGATGCTAGGATGGATGAGCTAGTTTTGTCCGAGAGTACAGAATAACTCGGAAATCCTTTTACATTTCTGGTAAAGGCTTTCATAAAGGCCCTATAGAAAAAAAAAGTCTTACCAAAGAGTTTAAATGTAGTTCTGTGCTTATAATTGTAACTTAATTTAAAGAGATTGCCCTGATTAATCCCTTAATGACAGGTCATGTTTTTTGGCACATTCGTTTTTTCCACCTTGCCTTCCCAGAGCCATAACTTTTTTATTCGTCCATCTACATAGACATATAAAGGCTTGACTTTTGCAGGACAAGATGTACTTTTTAACAGTGCCATTAACCATACCTTATAAGCTACTGGGAACCCACCAAAAATTCTAGGTGGGGTGAAATGTGGGAAAAAAACCTAATTGAGCTATTTTTATGGGGGTTTTGTTTTAATGGTGTTCCCCATTTCGTATATTTGACATGTTATCTCCATTCTGCAGGTCAGTATCATTCGGGTGATACAAAATATAAAGGATTTTATTTAACTTTTAGTAAGTTTTTTAATTAGTTTTGCGCTGCAGAGACATTTTCTGTGACCTATTACTCTTTTGGTTTTCCCATGTATGGACCTAAGGGAGGGCTCTTTTTTGCAGATTAAACTGCATTTTTTATCTAAACTATTTTGGGATACATGTGATTTTGTAATCACTTTATATTCCATTTTTTGAGGGGGCATGAAATGACAAAACTTTTTTTCAAAAAGCTACAAACTTTTTGTTATGTGTAACTTTTTATTATTTTATGTCTAAAATGAAGGATTTTTGAACTTTTAATATTTTTAGAAACATTTTATTTTTACACTTGTAGTCCCATAGTAGTCCCCGGCGCCGCCGTTATCCGCCGCCGCCGATCATTAGGGTCCTAAGCCATTACCAGTCGCTAAGCTATCGGCTTAGGACTTTGGCGACGGCAGCGGTGGCGGGACTAACTGTATGTGCGTCCGCCAGATGCACATACAGTTAAATGCTTTGGCGGAGCAGAGAGCTCTGCAGAGCACTAGGGAGCCGCAGGCAGGATGCGGCTCTGTGCGCGCCTGTGCTGTGCGCGCTGGAGTGCACAGCCCAGGCGGCGTGCACGTCATCACGCTGCCCGCGCGGCCTGGTGACGTCACGCCGCTGAAGAAAAAGACCGGGAGCAGCGACGGCGGCGGGAAGCGAGGTCAGGTGAGTGCTGTCAGTTTATTACTTTTAATTAGCTCTATACATGCTGGGGCCGATAGTCTAATTATAAATGTGCAGGGGGAAGCTATTATCTACTTTTATATGTGCAGAGGGGCTATTATATACTTTTATATGTGCAGGGGGAAGCTATTATCTACTTTTAAATGTGCCGGGGGGGCTTTTATCTACTTTTATATGTGCAGGGGGGCTATTATCTACTTTTATATGTGCAGGAAAGGCTTTTTACCCTACTTATATACGTGCAGGGAGGAGCTATAATCTACCTATATATGTGCTGTGAGGCCTATAAGCTACCTATATATACATGCTGGGGGCCTATAAGCTATTATATACCTGTGGGGACATATAACCTACCCATGTGTGCTGGGGGACCTAAACCTGCCTATATACCTACTGGGGAATCCATAACCTGCCCATATACCTGCTGGGGGATCCATAACCTGCCCATACCTGCTGGGGGATCCATAACCTCCTTTGCCCATATATCCTGCTGGGGGAATCCATAACCTGCCCATATACCTGCTGGGGGATCCATAACCTGCCCATATACCTGCTGGGGGTTTCCAAATAACCTGCCCATATACCTGCGGGGGATCCATAACCTGCCCATATACCTGCTGGGGGATCCATAACCTGCCCATATACCTGCTGGGGGACATGTAAACTACACACCCACCTGGAGACATATACATTATATAACCACCTACTGGGGGACGTATAACTTACTGGGGGACCCTATTACCTTCACTGGGGGACACATAATTTACTGCGTTGTAAAAGTCGCAAAATAGTCTTTTAAGCTGGTTTTAAGGCCTCAAGACAAGTCAGTTGATAAGAGTTTACAATCGACCCCTTTGACTCCAGTCGGTTGTTAAGCCAGTTGTTAAGGCCTAAAGTCGATTGCTAAGGTCTTATCAATCGACTCCAGGGACTATCCCATAGGTCGCTCAATTGCTTGTACATCCTTCTGTATTATTGCAGAAGTGGGTACCAAGATGACATCAACAGAAAACCAATCACAGTTATGTGACATAGAGTAAGCTCCAAACACAGCAGAACAATATACTGTAAATCAGAATTGGAGTGTAGCTTTTAATCTACATTTAAAATAAGTGTAGCGACAACTACAGAGATCTAGGTAGCTCACTATGCAGATCCAGATATTTAACATGCTAAATAATAAGAAAGAAATGATGTTATCACAATCCTTGTATGGGGATGTTCCATATGTTGAGATGAAGATGTAAATAACTATTGCTAAATGTTCCTAAATTGGCTAATGACTCCCTATAGCCTAATCACAGGGTGAGGTCCCTGATAAGGACGACCCCGTCGAGAACCTGTCCCTACGAAAACTTGCTCCTAGAAATCCCTAATCATCAAAGGAATTGGGCCCCAACATCATCATGTTTCAATCCCTACTAAATCTCTTCAGGGGACTTATTAAGGTAGGAGACAATGGCCAATATAATTCCTTCCAGGCATAATGTCAATAGCGGGTTAAAAATGGACAAACCCCTGAAAGCTGAGGTTAATAATATGCACTCACATCATAATACACAGGTTGAGATGTCATTGAAATAGTATTTGAATGGTCACAGACACCAGTGAAGAAAGGTGGGTGCTCAAGTGGAGAGGGTCAAAACAGGCCCGTAATATCAAGACTATATAATCCATGGCACACAGGTTTATTTACAGGGATAAGCAAAAGAATATTGCCAAGAGGTCAAATATATAGTACATAGAAACTTATTACTGCATGAGATCAAGGAGGAATAACAGTCACTCCAGCTCTCTTGTCCTTACCAGGCAGAAGCTCTGGCTTGCCATTTACTGCAAACAGCTTATACTGCAGCTTCTTTTCCTCTGCCGCCCCTATGGATTCCTTTATAGTTGTTACTCTCAGAGCTCAGAGTCTATTTTCATTTCATTAACACTTAGGGTATGTTCACACGGCGTCTTGCAGTACCTGTGCGTGGCGCAAGACGCTGCGTGTTTAGAAGAACGCGCTGATCAGCGCATTCTTCTAAAGCGCAGAGGGGCCAGCACAGTTCACCTTCATTATCCCTGCCGCATACACGCCGGAAAGAAGTGATGTGCTGGGGAAGACAGAAGGTAATCATAGCTCTCTATGAGATCTATGACTACCGTAATTACAGGACGTATTTTGGGATACATCGCAGCGCAATTACGTCTCGAAATACGTCCTGAAAGACGGCATATGAACATAGCCTTACTCATGTTAGATGATGACAGATGTCGTTTTATAAAGGCCTGTGGCCGAAACGTCAGCACTAGTGTTGAGCGATTATTATCGACAAAGTTGAAATCGGCAAGGTTTTTATGGTGATCGAAATTTTTAATATGTATAATTTAAGGCTAAAATCTGTGCATCATCTATTAAGATCCGCCATTTTCGGCGCTTCCTGTAATTTTGGCGGCAGCAAATCAGATTACAGAATAGAGCAGGTGAGATGTGGTGTGCGACGTCATGACTGGGATGTTTTATGGTTGGATTGGCTGAAAAATCACATGACCTCGTATTAACATAGAACAGCGTTTCCTGTTCAGCCTCAGTGTCTCTCAGCGTCTCAAAAGGAGTAGACGTGCCTCTGCCTGTGGCCAAACAGCTCAGCGAAATTATTCTTTTTTCTGCACAGAGAAACCTCTACTATTAGCTGTGATCCTTACAATTTAGTTAATTTGAGATTGGAAGATTTTATGTAGTTAGGGAGAAATTTTAAAGGAGACATCTACCGCTATAAAAATTACGGGAGGAGCGGGGGGGGGGGGCCCCCGCGGGCGAACACAGACAAGCTCTATAAAGAACACTGGATTTAAAAATTCACCAAGACTTAGTGTAGAATTGCACTGCAATATCTTTATTATTAAAAAGTTTGCTATTGAAAAATTTTCCTGGATATTGGGGGCACCTGAACTTATATTAGGATACACATAATTTCTAGTAACTGCAGTCTCTGTTTAGGTGCAAAACTCCACTTTTTATTATCAGTATACATTTCAATGGTGTTCTTTTTAATTTTACCATTCCACCTTTGTTCATATATCCACCTTGCACTTAAATCTGAAAACAGCAATTTTATAGTCACCACAGGTGAATTGAAAGGTCAAAAAAATACCGTGTATTATACGAAAACATAACAGAAAAGTGTTTTTTGACTTTGGCGCACTACATTTTTGTTCATTGACGCAGCTTCCCACGAAAAATCTTAAAACGGGAAATTTTTAAATTTTGCACCACGGGTAATTGAAAGGGCAAAAAATACCGTGTATTATACAAAAACATACGATACGTGTTTTTTTTTTGCATTTTTTGAAAAGTCCAGATTTGTTGATAGAGACCCCTTGCAGTTAAATTTAAAATCCAGCAAAACTATTCCATCCCTTTCTAAAATTTTTAAAATTTTTTCGAACAGGGGGCAAAATGCGGGTGGTAAGCGAGCAAAGAGGGGGAAAGCACACGGAGGTAGGGGTACAAAGGAAAGGTCCCCCAGTGCTGGAAAACACCAGGGCCGGGCGGGCCCGGTCATTCGGGAACCGTCGGGCCGGGAAAATCGCTGGGTCGGGGCCCTTTGTGAATTTTCAAAACGAACAGCGCCCCAAATTTTTTGCCCTTTTCATTTTTTAATGCAACCTGATCCAGCATTTTAAACCCCCTCGTCCCCCCAAGTCACGGCAAAAATTGTCTCATAAAGCATCCCCACATCCGTCCAACATGAAGCACCCCAAATTCAACTGGGTGTCCCCACCACTGTGGTAATCCATTGCTAAAAGCCTCTTTGATGAAAAAATTGGGGTTGGGGCCAAAGGGCATTTTTTAAAAATTAGGGATAAATTTAGTCTGCTCTGACGCCCGGTTATGATGCCAAGAGGAGGAAAGGGCCCCCGGTAATCGGCAAAAATCCGGGGCGGTGGCAACCCCTTGCAGGCCCCCCTTCTTGTAGCCCCGCACCCTTCTGGATGCAAAAATCGGGGACCCCAAGCCCACCTTGTTGATGATTTTTGATGACCATTGGGGGATCCCCGGGTTTTTTTCCGGCAGAATTTGCTTGCGAGCGTTCATCAGGGGCCCGAGGAGGAAGACATGGGTAGTGTCAATACGGGTCCCGGGCCCAAAAAAAGGGGGAAGGAGGGCTCGGGCAAAAGGGCCCGCTGATATATTCCGCCAGCCACGGCCCGCCCCAAAAACCCCCTCCTCGCTTATCCCCGCCCAAAAAGGCCCGGGGACCCTCAACCCCTGGGCCTTTTTTAAACAACCCTCTATTCCCCCCAGCATCATACCCCCCTTTTTCCGAAAAGGGAAAAAGAAAGAGGAAAACCTTAAGGGGTTTAAACCCCACCAACATTCTAGTAAATGCACCCAATGCATGAGTTGAAATGGAGGGGAACTTTTGGGGCCCAAAAAAGGCCCAAACCCGACCCCGGGCCTCCAACCCCCTGTCAACCCCTTTGGGTCTCCCCCCTCCCCCTCCCCCCCGCCACCACCAACTTTCCTCAGCTGCCCAGGTCTTCGAGTCAGGATAAAGGATCACCTCCGTTTTCACCCTCCACCGTCCCCCAAGTACCACCAGCACCCCCCAGACCCCCCTTCTTCCCCCTTTTCCTTCCGGCCAGTTTAAAGACCTCCCGCCTACAGGGGCCTTTTTTAGAAACCCCGCCTTCTGTTTTCCCATTTTTGGGACAGAAGAAACACTTTAACCCAAAAACCATCCCAAACCCAAAAAAGCCGGGAATGTGGGCATTCCCCGGGGTTTTTGGCCTTGGAAATGTTCCCTTTTCCGTTTTTTGGTGGACACGAGGGGTTTCCGCCAAAATTCATGGCCCTTCCCTCCCCCCCAATCCCAGATGCCGACAGGCATTTTCTTTGCCAAAAAAAAGCGCCCTCCCCGGGCCCCAGCCACTTTGGCCCATCAAAAATTTCAACCATTGTTGCATAGGGGCCCGGGAAATCCTTTCTGACCACCACACATGGACTAGAAGCCCCACCCAAAGGCCGCTAAAACTCTTGGCCCAGCTCAGGGGGTGATGGGGGAAAATTTTCTTTTGGGGGTGCCCGGTGGCTCTCGGGCCCCGGCGCCCTTTTCCCAAAACCGCAGGGATGGTGGAGGGCTTTTTTCCCCCAAGTCCTCGGTGGCATCACGTGCCCAGAAAAACCCAACCCGTTTTGAAATTAATTTAACTGCCCCTTGGGGGACCGTCCCCACACAGGCCGAGCTGTGGACGGCTTTTTTCCCAACGAGACCGACGCTGGCGGGGTACAAGACCCTTTGGGTGCCGGGGAAGGTGGTTGCAAAACGGGCAAAATTTTCCGGGCCGCCTTAAATCAGTAGGCGGGAAAAGGCAACTTCCCTTCCCTGGCACATGCCCATGAACCTGGTCGTCCAAAAATTTTCAAAAGAGCTGGGGGGTCGGGACTCCCCTGCTGAAGAAAGTCGAGGTCGGGATTTCGAACTTCGGTTCCCCCTGCTTGTCCCGCCGGGTTTGCTTGAAAGCTTTCAGCCCCGGGGCCCCCCCGTCAACCGTCCATTGTTGATGGGGCAAAAAGCTGGAATTCCACCCTCCCCCAAGCTCCAGCTTGTGGCACAGGGCAATCCCTTTTACCAGTACGAAGTGAACAGGGCCCTGACAAGCAGGGGTTGGCGGCCCCTTGGGGGTTGTTGGCCACCGAGATTTGGAGGCAGGTGAAAAAAGCCTGCCCCATCCTTCCCAAATTTTAAAAAGCCCCAAAAAAAGGGGTCAGTGCGGACAACCCCTTTTTTTTTCAGCATGAGCATTGGGGGTGATCTTATTTCCCTGGAATGATCTTGGGGACCCTCAAAACAACGGGGCCCCGGGCCGGCGAGGGAGGAGGAGAGGGAAACAGATGCGGAAAAGGGACCCCTTTTCTCCCGTCAAATCCAAAAGGCCCGGGACAGTTCACAAATTTTCTTTGGGGCTTCATTAGGCAGTTTTTCCCGGGATCCAAAACTTTGCAAGGGGGCCATCAGTTTCCAGGGTGCATCATCTGAGGAAGTCGGGGCTGTTTTGGGAAGCTGTGCCGGGAAAAGGGCGGGGGGAGGTATTCCTAAACCGATGTTCCGACGTCCCTGCCTGGAAAAAAAGGTTGGCGCAAACCCTAGGGGGGGAGGAAAAATGGGGAAGATCATTTTGCTAGTCCCCCTCGCCCCCAGGGGCTTGGGAAACCCAAGGCTTCCATCTCTCCAGGGTTTTTTTTTGGAAATGCTCCATTTCCTCCAACTTTGATCCTCGAAATTAAGGCCATCAAAATGAAAAATTATTTAAATGGGTGGCCACCCCCTTTGGGTTTCCCCGGACAAAAAAAAACTCACATTTTTTCCTTTCCCAAACCCCCCCAAAATAGAGAGAAAAATGCAGGAAAAGGGAGACCTTGCGTTTGATAAAGGGAGACATCTTTTGCTTTCTGCTTCACTTTCTTCAAATGTCACGGGGGAAAACAAGGGCCAGCGACGGGGACGCAGGAAAAGTGCCAAGTAGCCGAGGCAGCACGGGCAGAAAGGTGGAAAAGAACTTAATGGGTAAAACCTCTGGCAATCTTTGTTTTCCCCCCTCACCCAACCCGCATCAATGCGGGGCACCCATACAACACCCAGAACCACGGAAAAATCATGGTGCACGATATTGCGTCTCAAAAACCGATGTTTTTTTGTATTTTTTTCCCGGGAAACCCAAAAATAAAATTTCTGGGTATCCAAAATGGACAAGGGCCCCCGGGGGCCCCTCGCCACGCCATAGAGGTGTTGCCCAACCAGCACCACCCGTCATATCTGACCACCTTCGCACACCCGAAAGGATCTTTCCCAAAAAAAAGAAACCCCCTTTCCCAGTTTTTTTGGGGATCGGTTTGACTTTCATCAAGATGGAATCGGGCAGGGTTTCTCTGATAAATTTTGGGGCCCCCCAATTGCGGGGTCACCAATTAGTTGCTGGTCTAACCAAAATTCCTCTCCTAAAGGGGGAAAGGGTTTCCTCTTGAAAAACTTTTTTTTTAAAAATTTGTTTATTTCTTACTGCAATTTTTATTCTCATTTCCCCAACAGTTAATTTTGCGGGTTTTGCTGTGAGGAACTGTAAAAACCCCAAAGGTTTTAATGAAAAAACCCAAATTTTCCTTTTTACTCATTTTCTTTTTTTAAATTTTTTTTGCATTGTCAAGGGGTTTTTTGGGGGTAAAGTTCCCTCAAAATTTTTTAAAAGTGGCTGAGAAGTCATATTTATAATTTTTTGGGGTCTTTTTTGCTGTGAGAAAACAGCAATAATTTTTGGTCATTTGGAACAGAAATGTGGCTTTTAAGGGGTTTTTCCCCCTCAAAATTTTTTAACATTTGGGAGAATCATATTATAATTTTTTGGGGGTCATGTTGCTTTTGAGATAAAGCTAAAATTTAAAGGCCCTTTTGGAACAGAAATTTTGGCTTCTAAGGGGCATTTCTCCCCCCAAAATTTTTTAACATGGTGGAGTCTTTTTATAATTTTTTTGGGTCCTTTTTGCGGGCTTTAAAATGCAGCTTTTACACAGGTCCAAAACTAAAAAATGTTGTTTCCCTTAATAAACTTTTGTTCTTCAAAATTTGCCCAAAGGGGCTAAAGGGTAATGTTTTTGAATTTTTGGGGGCATTTTGCTGTAAAACATGCCTATATACGGGTTCCAAATTTATAAAAAAAATGTTGTTTCTAACAGCCCTTTTTGGTTCTTCAAAAATTGTAAAAAGTGGCTCTTTGGGTCATGTTTTAAATTTTTTTGGGGGCATTTTGCTGGAAAACCCACTTTTACTACAGGTCCTATTAAAAAAAATGTTTTTTTCAAACAGAAAATTTGTTTTTCACAATTGCCCAAAAGGGGCCCTAAAGGGATCATGTTTTGGAATTTTTTTGGGGGCATTTTGCTGTGACATGCACCCTAAATTTACAGGTCCATTTTAAAAAAAATGTTTATCTAACAGACATTTGTTCTTCACAATTGTCCAAAGGGTTTCAGGGTAAAGGTTTTTAAATTTTGGGGGGGCTTTTTTGCTGTGACATGCAGCTATACTCAGGCCCTTATTAAAAAAAATTGTTGTTTTAACAGACATTTGTTCTTCACTTTTTGGTTCAAAAAGTGGCTCAAGGGTGATGGTGCTTCAAAAACGGGAAAAGGTGGGGAAAACTGTTAAGGACACATATTGCAAAATGACTTGTTTTTGCAAAAATCTTTAACCAGCTATCAATTTCCCCGTATTGAGACAACCCAAATTTTAAAATTTTAAATTAAAAAAAAAAAGGGGAAAAAAGACCTGGGGGGTTCCATCCTGTTTTTAAAATTTTTTTTCTAGAATTAAACTACAAAAAAATTGCAGGGACAAAATAGCTGTTAAAAAAATTTCCCCTTTAATTGTAAAAAGCGAGGGACATGAAAACTTTTACCAGATTTTAAGGGTTTTTAGAGGCAGAAATATGGGCACGGAACAGGAACAAAGTACAGAGACAATTTTCCCCAGCCCTTGAGGGAAAATGAGGGAAAAAAAAGGGCCCAAAAAAAAGGACACCTGGGTGAAACAGGGGCGTTAAACCCCCAGTATTTTCCAAATGAAAAACCCAAATTTTCCCCACTAAAACGGAGGGGGGAAACGCTACCCAGGGGCTTGACTGGGACTGAGGGAAAAATTGGGGGTTCCCCACACTTCCGCTTCCGCACTCTGCTTTTGCACAAGTTTTCGGGTTCTGCTCATCACGGCAATTTTTTTAAAACCCGCGTGTTAAAGATTGGGCGGGCGCCCCCTGGGGTCTCAAATGCACCCACTGAACGCTGGCCCCGGGGGCATGGGTGTGGGGACAGGACATAAAGGGCAATGTCCAGTTTTAACTAAAATGGGGGTTTTTAAAGACTCCCTTTTTTGGGACTTTTAATCTGGTTTGGGGGGCAACAGGGTTTTAAAGGGCATACTGCGGTCCAGGGCAGGTATATTCCAATGTCCAGTTTTAACTAAAATGGTGGGTTTAAAGACCCTTTTTTGGGACTTTTTTAAAACTGGGGGGCAAAAGGGGTTTTAATGGGGCATACTTGGTCCAGGCATTTTTTAGTCAATGTTTCCAAATTTAACTAAAATGGTGGTTGAAAGACTCCTTTTTTTCCGGGACTTTTTAATCTTGGGCGACAGGTTTTTGGGTTTATGTGCGGGGCCCCCGGCAGGGTTTTTTTAAAGTCCAGTTCAACTAAAATGGGGGAAAAAAAAAGGGCTCCCTTTTTCCCGCACCCTTTTTAAAACCGGGGGGCAGAAGGGTTTTAAAGGTCATATGCGGTCCAGGACAGTTCTAGTCAAAAGTCCAAAATTTAAAAAAAAATGGGGGTTTTAATGAATAAATTTCTTCCCGGGACTTTTTAATCTGTGGGTCATGCAGGGTTTTTAAAGGGGCATGCCTGCGTTCCAGGACAGGGAAAATTTCATTTTTCCAATTAAGAAAAAAGATGGTTCAAAAAAAACTGCCCCTTTTGGCACTTTTTTAAATTTTTGGGTATGCAGTTTTAAGGGGCAGGGTGGGTACAAGACCCGGGATAGGGGAATGGTGTGTGACTTTTTTTCTTGGCTTTTATAACCCAAGTGTGTTTCCTAAGATGTACAGGTTATCCATTTGGAAATGTTTGGGTGTTTAAATTCCGTTTTCCAGCCCCGTTTGGGTGTAAAAATTTAAGGTTTGTTGCTCCCCATAACTTTTTAAAGGTCATCGGAGATGATCAACAAACGCAAACCTTATCGTTTGGGGGACCACTATCCTATCCCCCCCGATGTCGATAGCCCAAAGTAATCCCCAACACTATCGCCTACAAAAATCCCGTTTTCTCCCCTATAAATTTTTATTTCGCCTTGGGTTCATGCAGTAATCAGTTTCTATGTACTTTTATATTTTGACCTTTGGGAATTTCTTTGCTTTTCCCTTGTAAATAAAAAACCCATGTTTGCAAATACTTTATAAGGGTTTTAAAACCGGGGTTAAATTTGTTTGAGATTCATTGAAAAAACATGAAATTTATACTGTTTGCTTAGATTTTTTAAAAGTTGGGGCTGTGTATGTCAGGGTTTTTTAATTTGAAAAAAATTTTTAGGATTTTATCCACGCTGCCAAAAATTTGGTCCCTTTAAGCTGGGGAAAAACAAAAAAATTTTTCAACCTTGGGTCTAAAGCAGAAAATTATGGGTTCAAGCCACAGTTAGGCAGGGAAAATGAAAAAAACACAAATTAAAAATCCCCTGATTAAAAAAGAAACCCCATAAGCATTTACTACTAAAATACAGGTTTCTCTAAATCAAAGTGGTATTTGGCCCGCTTTTAGGGATGCCAATGGCCGAAAAAACCTGCACAAATGCAGGGGTGCATATAGAGTTTTTAAACCAAGTTCTTTTCCCGTGTTTTCTGGTACATATTTTGCAGCATAATTTGTGAGCCAAAACAAGGAGTTGAGCCTACAGAGAGAAAAGGTATAATGAAAAATTGTACATATTCTATGTTTTGAACCCATTGCTGTTTTTGACTTACATATACTGTTTTAAAATATGCAGTGTAAACCTAGCCATTTGCAAAAATAAACTACTGTTGCCTCAATGTCACAAAACAGCCACACCAAGTGGCATATTGAGAAGCACCACAATTTGGAGTGATAAGACCAAAACCTGTCTTTCTTGTTACAACCATAAACCCTATGCTTGCAGAGGCAACAACGTCTATAAAGAAAAACACAACCTGTTAGCTAGTGCTATGCTTCAGATCAGGGTCAAAATCTAATTCAACCCAAAATTCAGGGATTCAATACAGTATAGCCAGAACTGAATTGTGGAAAAATCATAATAAATCTACCCAAAAATTTTTTTTTAAATTGACCCTGCTAGAAACCACATGCATAATTTATATACCATAGATTTTTATGTGATGTCCCGAATCCAAATATCGTGACAGCTTTTTTTGAACTGCTCTCAAATAGAACAGAGGTATTTGAGCAAAACTAATCCCTATCATGAGCATAGAAATGGATCCTTTTTGCTTTATGGGGATATGAGTTAGCTACATCAACACAGATAATTAAGTTAAAATTATTTGAAAGTACACCCCACATGCAGGAATCTGCCTGTGGGGTGGACTTTCAAACAAGTCGTAGACTATAGTGGCTGAAAGTAAAGAAATTTTCGGTTTTATATGAAAATCCGAGGGCAGTGGTGTATACCCCAGGTTTTCGATCAGATACCTGTAATTTGCACAAGGGGACGAGGCAAGGCTGTCCACTCTCACCTATGCTTTTCAATCTCACGCTTGAGCCATTATTGCGAGTATTGGAGGATTCCCAAATGTTGACGGCATCAAAACTGAGATAAAATTAACTGCTTTCGCCGATGATGTGCTTTTATGTATGGGTAAACCAAATACGCAATTACCTAAAGTTCTGCAGTTGCTGATGCAATTTGGTGCCTTTTCTGGGTATCACATCAATCGTGAGAAATGTGAATTGTTATGGATAGGGGAAAGGGTTCCAAAAGAAGTGGGAGTGATTAGAGCAGCAGGGATGAAAATAGCAAAAGATTATATTAAATATTTTGGAATCAAAATAAGACGCTTATCTTCCTCGCTTTATAAATTAAATTATCCTCCCATCTTTGAAAAAATTCAAAGAGAACTCCAGGTTTGGCGGGCCTCCCTCTATCCCTTATGGGGCGCATACATCTTGTTAAGATGATTTCTTTCGCACGATTGCTATACCCATTGCAAACGATTCCCATTTTATTGCGTCATGTGGACATCAAAATGTACAATAAAATGGAAATCAAGTTTATTTGGAATGGGAAGAAAGCGAGAATAGCTCTCTCAAAGTTACAAGCACACAAATCGGAGGTGGGCCTAAATCTACCAAATTTAAGGAGCTATAATATCGCATGTTTAACTAGGCACATCATAGATTGGATTCATCAGACAAACTTTTATTCGGATTGTGCTTTAGAAGAAAATTTAGCAGGGGAAATGCTGATCAGCCTTTTTCACTTAAAGTTAGCAAATACTCCAACTATAGTAAAACATTCAGTGCTATTAAGGGATACGGTGGCAGCCTGGAAGGAGCTAAGAAAGAGATATGGGTTACCGTTTAGGATCTCCAAGTATTTACCCATATGGGATCATAAAGAATTCCTGGTTGGCAGAGACCATAATTGGTTTAAGACATGGAAAGACAAGGGAATAACTTCAGTAGATCAACTCCTCCATTTAACTGAAAATAGATGGAAAAGATTTGAGGAGGTCAGAGAGGAATTCGGGATACCAGGTTCCCAGTAATACAATGTTTGCAGATCAGATCTTTCTGCACTTCTAGGCTGCAGGATGTGTGAAAAGAACAGGGTAGGAATAAGTTTGACAGGTTGATAGGTACAATTTCGAGACGAAAAACTGTTACTGAGATTCACGTAAACATTAGAGGTAAATACATAATCTACAATTCAGAAGATGGTTTCAGGAAATGGAACAAATGGTTGGGTATTGACGATGCCGATGAGGTAATTATCTCAGGCTGGAGTGCAATTCGAAAGCACATTATAAATGAAAAATGGCGTGAAACTTATTTTAAGATAGCACATGGTGCAATATATGCTTTTGATATCCCATCATCACCAAATTACCCTAATAGATTAACGGCCTGCCCAAAATGTGGCAAGGACAAAACAAATCTGTACTATGGGTTATGGACGTGCCAAGGGATACAGACATTTTGGAAGGAAATAGGGGACCTTTTGACTCAATTAGATAAGAAACCAATACGTATTTCCCCAACATTATTTTTATTGCATGGACAAGAAAAAGGTGACGCTGCGGAGACAGCACATCAAGAAAATAGATTATCAGCACTTGCACATATTATACTCTTAGTAGCAAAGAGATGCCTGCTGACTAAATGGCTGGAACCTGAGGTGCCAAACCTTAATATGGCAATAGGACAAACAAAAATATATGCATTGGCTGATCAAATATATACTGAAAGGCATAAAGAGGTAATGGCGGGGACTTTTTTTAAAAAATGGAAACCTTTTTTTGAGAAGTTCTACACACAATGCGAAATAAAGAAATTACTAGACATCTTCCAATTTACCAGTTTCTTCCTAAGGGAAACTCAAAGGGGATCAATGGGCAGGTTACAGCCTTCCAGTGGAACAGGGTAAAGGGGACATAACCTTAATTCTTATAACATTTGATAACGCCTATATGCTCACCTTCACGAGTTGATATAAATTATATGGAGCAGAAATAGAGAGACCTGGCTTTGTTTTTTTGGTTTTTTTTGTTTGTTTTTTTTGTTGATATACGTGGTTAGGTATATGTTTCTCTTTTGTTATGTATCCCCCAGTAGGGTAGTGACATATTAAACAGAGAAGCCTAATTATGCCGAATAATATAAAATCCTAGATCAGTGTCAGGGATGGCAGTTTTTAGTATTGATGTAACACTCTGGGACTCGGTATTTTATCTTCATTATGTCATGGTTTTTGTTATTACCTTGTTTATAACAATGGAAAATTATGGTACTTGTTATTCTTCAACATTTTTGAAATGCTGATTGTTTTGTAATTTTTATACAGTACCTAATAAAATATATAAAAAAAAAGTAAAGAAATTATCCATTCAGGAATGCCCATGCATTTTTCCTGACCTAAATATCTTTTAGCCACTTCAGGGAGAATTCCAGATAATCTTAAAGGGGTGTAAAGAACAGTGTAGTTGTGAGTGCGGGTACTGAGGTGAGATAAAACACACGCTATACCTCCAGCGCCATTATAGCAATTCTCCGTACCTATCTAGCCCTCCCCTCTCAATAACCTGTGCTAAAGCCGGTATCTTTGCTTCAACATAGATTCTCAGTGATTTCTGAGCAAACAGGTATATGTATATAATTCTTAAAGGGGTGTTCCCTCGAAGCAACGTCTAGTGGCACAGTCGGCTCTCCGCTAGCATGAGAATGAGGAGGGCAGCGCTTGTGTCCATCCTCCTCATTCACTTCTGTGAGAGATCCTAATACACTGTGTGCACTCCTCTATATTTAGGAGTTCCAGTAGAAGTGAATGAAGAGGACAGCCACAAGCGCCGCCATCCTCATTATCATGCTAGCGGAGAGCCCACTGTGCCACTAGATGTAGCTTCGTGGGAACACCCCTTTAAGAATTATATACATCACAGAGAATCTATGTTGTAGCGAAGATACCGGCTTCAGCTACACTGAAAGCACAGGTTATTAAGAGGGGAGAGGTGGATTGGTACAGAGAATTATTAAAATGGTGCTGGATGTATAGCGGGTTTTATCTCACCTCAGTACCCGCGCTCACAACTACACTGTTCTTTACAGCTATTTAGGGAGAAATGTATGATTTTTGACACCCAGGCGCCATTTTCTTGCTCGCATTTGTAGTGTACAATGTGCCTGAATCTATGGACCTGTTCTACTGCGGGTCATGGGTTTAGTGCTTTCTAGCTACAGAGCAACTCTTCTGGCTCAGGTAAACCAACTTTTAAAGTGGTAATTAATGCGCCTGGATTTGCCGTACTGAAGCTATAAATGTGTAGCTTCCTAGTGCAACACACCTCCAGCACGTCCCCTGATCTCAGGCGCATTACAAATAGAGATGGGCGAATCGACTCTAACGAAGGGGAATTCGTTTAGAATTTCAGGAAAACTTCGATTCTGCACAAAATAGAAGTTTAGGGTGATTCTCGGGTACGAAGTGTGTTTTGTATTGCTAAAATGGCCACAAGCACATGGCGTGACATGGGGGAGAGAATGCTGGGAGGAAGAAAGGAAGACCCTAAATGACATGTGCAGACATCAAGCCAATCAGAGACCGGTGGGCTTCTGTGACGTCACAGCATTAAGTACGGACGCCATGCTCGTTCCTCACAATGCTCTCGTTGTGCCGTGACAGAAGTGGCTGTCTGATGCTGCTGCAGAGATCTCAAACAAAGGAAATTGCTTTTAACAGCGATTGGGGTGGGGGGATGGGGGTGTCACTGCTTTTATCAGAGACTGCTCCTCTTCCGTTATCATTTTGATTCAGTTTGTGGGGCATTGTAATTCAAGTCCAGGGTGGGTCTAATTCTGCCCCATATACATTTTAATTCCTGGTCATTTCTGGAGAGCAATTTATATTCAAGGGTTAATTTAGCATATTTGTACTTTTATATTCAGTAAAATACATGGTGTTTTTAAACACCACATATGAGTAAATTTTGCTGGTGATTTCAGGAGCGCAATTTATATTCAAGGGGTAATTAAGCGTGTTTGTGCTTTTATATTCAGTACAATACACCGTGTTTTTAAACGCAACTTCCGAGTAATTTGTCCTGGTAATTTCTGGAGAGCAATTTCTCTTCAAGGGTTAATTAAGCGTGTTTGTGCTTTTATATTCAGTAAAATACACAGTGTTTTTAAACGCCACATACGAGTAATTTTTCCTGGTGATTTCTGGAGTGAAATTTATATGCAAGTGGTAATTAAGCGTGTTTGTGCTTTTATATTCAGTAAAATAAACAGTGTTTTTAAACGCCACATACAAGTAATTTTTCCTGGTGATTTCTGGAGCGCAATTTATATTCAAGGGTTAATTAAGCATGTTTGTGTTTTTATATTCAGGACAACAACCGAGAAAGAGAGTACTGGAATAAAATATAACTTTTAATATTCTCAGCTAAAAATACATACAAATCTTAACCCTTACAAAACCCTATACTAACCTAAATACATACAGAAAAACCTATCCTACAACCCTACCTACCAAAAAAGGAGGGAGAACCCGTCCCAATAAGGACAACCCCCACAGGAACCTAACCTATATATACAATAACCCTATTTCACCCTATTCTATTCTCTCAGAGCAAAGAAACAGGGCACAGATACAAATGCTGTAATTTTACAATGCGTATCAAAAAATGTTATATCCTAATGTGCATCAGACTGATATTCATATATTGCAAACACATAAAGACAATAAGTACCCCTAGATGCAAGCACCAAACCAACGCGTTTCCTCCACTGATATCTGGATTCATCAGGGTCAAAAACACTGAAAGGGTATATTTACCAAAGATGCCGTTCATACAGGTACAAAAATATACAGCACCAACCTTATCAGAAAAGATAATGAACCATATAGAATTACAGCATATAGAGACGATTATACATCACCGCACATATGATGATTTCAAGGTGCCTAATGTGCCATGGTCAAACTTCTATGGTAGGAAGGACATTAGAGCGATATATCCACTCACCGTAAATAGTTTACCCTTGCTTAATCTGTCATTCGCGCCATCGAGTACGCGCGCATGTGCACTCAAAAACTTCCGGACGCCGATCCACTCATCGCGTCCAGTGTGCACGCGCCACCAGATGACTCCGCGCGTGGGCAGTATCACATCGCACAGCCGCGCGCTGTCACAGAATCCACGATACTAGAAAAAGATGCTGTGTGTAGAGCGCATGTGCCGCCCAGTTCACACATGAATATACGAGGTATATTGAGCATTGATTAAGATGAGCTTATGAGAATGAGCGGGATCCAGGAAAGGGGCCTTTTTCCAACTGTCGGCTTAAAAGTGTAAAAAATCCCCCACTTGTAGACAACAACATAGATGTATTTGTGAATTTGTCTGTCAAGAATTGGAAAAAAATCAAATTGTGGACATGAAAAAAGAAGGATGAGGTCCTTTAATTTACCAAGGAGGATATATGGCCCTATTGTCTCTGAGAAAGATCAAATATAACCATAAAAACCTCGATAAGGGGAAACTGGTTATCCAACTAGAAGATTATAGGGACATGTGTATGAAAGTTCTAAGTGATAAGGGAGGGTATGCTGTACTAGAAAGGGATCCGACTTGTAAATATCAAAAAGAACTGAAGGATCTATTAACGGAGGCTTTGAGAGATAATTTAATTAATCAAAGAGAATTTGACTTTCTCTTTCCTAAGTTTCCGCAATTGGCCACCTTTTACGGTCTCCCAAAAATCCACAAAGGAATCATGCCCTTAAAATGTAGACCAATCGTCTCAGGGATTGGGAATTTAACCCAAAACCTGGGTATCTATTTGGACCAAATCCTGCGACCTTTTGTCCTAGCACTACCTTCCTATCTGAGGGATACAACTGATCTGCTATATAAATTGGAGGATGTGGTGGTTGAAGATGATGCATTATTATGTAGTATTGATGTCGAGGCCCTATACAGTTCGATCCCACATCAAGAGGGCCTTAGAGCCCTGGAATTTTTTCAATCTACTAGAAGCCACTTTCTGTCAAGACATAATGAATTTGTGATTGCATTGATGAATTTCATTCTTACTCACAATTATTTCTTATTCAATGGTCGCTTCTTCCACCAGCTCAGGGGCACTGCGATGGGTAGCCCCTGCGCGCCCACTTACGCAAATTTGCTCCTGGGCTGGTGGGAGAGCACCATTGTTATTTCTGATGACCTTGAGCAGTTCAATCGGTGTGTCGCCCTATGGGGGCGATACATAGATGATATCATTATCATCTGGACTGGCTCAAGGGAACTGTTTCGGTCTTTTGTTGAGAAACTAAACGATAATTCAATTGGTCTTAGGTTTACTTTTGAGATCAACTATGACCGCCTTTGCTTTTTGGATCTTATGATCCTGAGAACTCCTAATGGTAAACTGGAAACCACAGTATATAGGAAGCAAACGGCTGGTAACAGCCTATTAAGGTGGTATAGTTCGCATCACATTCCCTTGAAAAAGGGTATCCCAAAAGGTCAGTTTGTCAGGGTTCGGCGTAACTGCTCCGACTTGGCTATGTATAAGAAGGAGGCAGACTCATTAAATGACCGTTTTATGGAGCGGGGATACCCTAGAAAGATATTGAGGGACTCCTACCATTAGGCATTAGCGACAGATTGTAAGTCTCTTTTGGAGGTAAAGAAAAAGGAGACTAACAACAAATTAAGGATTATAGGTACCTATGACATGGCGACACATGAAGTCAGACAGATTCTTAAAAACTATTGGCCTATCCTTACCCAAGATCCAGACATTGCATCCCTGGTTGAAGAGTACCCTGCTATCACCTTTAGGCGAGGTAAGAACATAAAGGACAGATTAGTACACAGCCATTTTGTGCCACCAAGACCTGCTCTGACCTGGTTGGAGGTTCCGGTATTGGGGACTTTCAAATGTGGCAGTTGTAAGGCGTGTAAGCATGTTCAGATTGGGAAAGGTTTTACGGATGTAAAACCTGGAAACTTTTATAAACTACAGACATTTGTAAATTGCAGGACAAGAGGCGTTGTTTATCAATGCACTTGCTCGTGCCCGTTAACATACGTGGGCAAAACATCGAGAGAACTAAGAAGGAGGATCTTAGAACACATAGGTGATGTTGAACATGGGAGGGAATAAAACCTTAGCCGTCCCGGGGACACAAATGGTGGGGACATCAAAAAACTGTTTTTTTTTCCGTCCTTGAGGGGGTTTAACCCCCAAATCGTGCCTAGGTAAAATATAAAAGGGAAAAATTTCTTCAAGAGAAAACTTTTTGGTTTTTACCAATTAAAAACCGGGAAAACCGAATGGCCCTAAAAGAAACAATTTCATTTCTACCTTTTTTTTCATCCTGGTTAGGGGTTTTGTTTCATTGTTTTTTTTATCTTTTTATTTTTTTGTTATATTTTCCCTTTTTAATTAAATTTCCCCATGCTAATACTGTCTATGAGTATATAATTTTATATATGGGCACCCCTCACTTACTATATCTATTTCATCTGGGTATTATTTTCAATACTGTTTGAATGCCCTTGTTTTGTTTTATTCCCTAAAAGTTTGGGCCCTTTGGTGGAAATTTTTCCCTTTTTTGAGGGCTTGAGTTTTATTTTAGCCCTCTTTTAAGCAGAAAGGGGTCCCCCCGTTTGGGTTTTATAGCGGGCCATTAAAGGGCCCGTTTTTTAAAAAATCACTCTTTAAGGGCCCTCTTTCTTTGGGAAAGACTGGGGCGTCCCGTACAATTTAAATTTTGGGGGTACATAGTACGATGGGCCCTCATATATTCATGTGTGAACTGGGTGGCAAAAATGCGCTTTACACAAAAAAACCTTTTTCTAGTATCGTGGATTCTGTGACAGGGCGGCTGTGCATTGGAAAAACTGCCCCATGCGCGGATTTACTGGTTGGGGCGTGCACCTGGACACGATGGTGGATTTTGGCCGGGCCCGGGAAATTTTTTACGGGACTTTTCGCGCGTACTCCCATTTGGGGGGCAATGAAGATTGGCCGGGTGGACTATTTAAAGGGGAGTGGAAATATCGCTCCCCAAATTTTCCTTCCCCACCATAGAAGTTTGGGCCATGGCCCCATTAGGCCCTTTAAAATCCCTCATAGTGCGGTGATTTTATAATCGTTTCTAAAATTTTCGTGATTCTTTATGGGTTCAAATTTTCTTTTCTGATAAGGTTTGGGGCTGTATAAATTTTTGTACCTGTATGAAAGGGATCTTTGGTAAATTTACCCCTTTTAGTGTTTTTTTTACCCCGATGAATCCCGAGATCTTGGGGGGAAAAGGTTGGGTTTGGGGGCTTGCATCTAGGGGGGACTTTTTGTCTTTATGTGGGTTTGGGAAAATATTTAAAAATCCCGTCCCGATGCACATTAGGGGTTTTAAAAATTTTTTGTACGTTTTGTAAAATTTTCACATTTGTATAATGTGGCCCCCGTTTTTTTTCCCTGAGAGAATAGAATAGGGGGAAATTGGGGTTTTTGAAATTTTAAAGGGTTTGGTTTTTCCCGTGGGGGTCTCCCCCAATTTGGGGCGGGGGGCTCCCTCCTTTTTTGGTAGGTAGGGTTGTAGGTTTGGTTTTTTTTTGTATGTTTTAGGTTATGAAAGGGTTTTTTTTAAGGGTTTAAAATTTGTATGTATTTTTACCCGAGAATATTTTTAAAATTTTAAATTTATTCCAAATACTCTTTTCTCCGGGTTTTTGTCCTGTTTATCTTTTTTTGGATACGGAGCAGATTTATCTTTTGGATGCCCAGTTCCCCTTTAAACTTGTGGGGTTGGGTTTTTGTCATTGGTAACCTAAGATAGGGGGAATGGATTAAAGGGCCCCCAAATTTGGAACAGGGACGGATGTGAATGGTGACCATCTCTGCACAGCACTGCAGAATATATTGGTGCTATATAAAGGAAGACGTCAAAAAAAAAAAATTCTGAGTCCGCTGTATCCCATTTTCTTTTCCGTCATTCGTCATGTTGCCAATAAATAGACCGCCGTATTCACATTCACTATAAATACATTTTTTATTTTTAAACCCCTTCACCTCCTTTTTTCATTTCAAAAAACTTTAAAAAAAACACAAACGGGGGACGATTTTTTTGAAAAATAAAAATAATTTGTTTCGTTACATTACGAACACGAAAAATTCCTTTGAATTTCTCTCGGGGAAATTTTTTCCCTTTAAATCGCCACAGATTTAAAAGGGAAACAGGACCTTCTTTCATTTTCTATTTCAGTCATGGAAAAACTACATTGAAGAGGAGTCGAGCTGTCTAAAAGAAAATGTTTTTTTTTTTTGCATAAGAACCAATCACTGCCAGCTTTCAGGTTTTGGGGATGTTCCACATAGGGCCCCGCAGTGAGTTTTTGGGGGTTCCCAGACATGCATTGCTCGGGCGCGAAAACGCCGCAAGTGGGCGGTCCCCTACTTACATCGTTTGACTTCATAATCCCCTATTTCAACGGAGACTTAGGGGGCGTGGTGACATTCAACACTGAGCACCCCCCATGTAACCAAGTGCCGATCCCCACGCTGACAAATTTCAGAACGTTAGGTGAAATCTTCAAAAAAAGGACAACGCAAAAAAAAAAAAACTTTCCTGCACTACCCAAAAACAAAAAAAAAAAAGGAATTGCTTTAATAAAAAACCTTTTTTCCGACTTAAAAACAATTTCAATTTAAGAAAAAACCCAAACAGTCCCTTTCCTGTATGTAACCGGGGGGCCCCTAAAATTGAATGTCACTTATCCCGCCGCGCATACAATATGATCGTATTGTAGGAGCGTGGGGGGAGTGTGGGGGGGGTATTCCATAGTTCTCTGAGAGCTATGTATTACCATAATTATGGAGCGCATTGCCCCCCGTATTAAGCGCAGTACTCCACAAAATACGCGGCGAAATGCACCCCAAATAAGCAGTGTGAACATACCCCCTTTCATGCACTTGAAAATTAAAGTGCACACCCCATGGGTTGCACGGCAAAAAGACCATTTTACTTTTAGACAGTTTCATCAACCTGCCCTTATGTCTCCCCATGTGGAGGTCTACTGTAGTCTCCTGTATGGACTGTAATGCATAGGGGAATAGAGGGTAGGGACGAGTGAAAAGAACTTGAGGGGAAGGTTCCTATAAACAAATTTTTTTTTATGTGGACTGGTTAAAAAAGATAAAAGGGTGAATTTTGATAGGGGCTTATGGGGGGACAACTCCAAATTTTGACCACATAACACCAACTGGCAGAATCTTTTTGGAGTACTTATTAGAAAAGACCTAACAGGTTATATCCCTGTTATTGGGCTAGGTGGGCCCTAAAGAACAGGAGGCCTGGAGCAGTCATGTACAGTAGCAGTAGGTTGGGGCCCCGAAAAAATCCCAAAGGGCCCCCGGCCCACAATCCAACACTGACTCACATAAGGTGTCAAAGGTAAAGGGGTTCTCCACTCTTTATTTATAAGGTTTCCATAACAACAAGGTGATCACTAAGCCTTATCCTGCTGGGATACCAAGCAATTATCTGTAATCAGCAAGGAAACCTGGAAGTAAGGGTTCATTTCTCTGCAGCGCCACTCCAAGGAAACAGAGGGGTTGTCTCACTCTACACACTGACGGAATATCGCAAGGATGTTTGATGGGGCAGTCTCAAGGGGGACCCGACCAACCCCCAAAAAAAGCCCGAACCCTCGTTTGAACGGAGAGGGGGGGGGGAAATCTCCCCCTTTAAAAAAATGGAGTTTTCCTTTTTCAGCCGAGCTCGCTGTTCACTTACTCAAAACTCCCATTCATTTCAATGAGAGAACTCCACGAATTTGGCCTGGATTGGGGGAAAATCAGATAACTGTTTTAGAAATCTGCATCCAACCAGACTGCATACTTTTTGGGAAAAAGGGTGTTTTTCCTCGCACTAAATTTTTTTTACGTGCAAAAGAATGGCATGTGAGGGGTTCCGCGCCCTCCCAAAAAGTAATAAAGGCAGAAAATCTGCCTCTGAAACACAGGTTTTGTACTCTCTAAATTTTCGATGGGGAAAGACCCCGATTCAGGCTGACTTTTCCCAGCGCCCAATCAAAAAACCTAAAGAAACCCAACAGCGAGCCGACTCTACACACAGGTACTTGGGTGGGGTCCACTCTGGGAAACCCAAAGAAGGGGTCCGAAATTAATTTTCTGAAAAGACGGAAAAGTATTCGCTGTCCCTCTCCGTAGATACAGCTTTTATGGACGCCCCCTTCTTCTCAACTTCGAAAAGGGCAGCTTTGAGGGGGTTGGGGGGTCAACCTTTTTCTTAAAAGTCATACTTTGTTTGAAACCACATAGGCTCAAATATTGCACCGTGTGAGTTTAACTATACCAAGTGCATGTCTTCTATTCAGTCCCCACAAATGAGCAGACTTAGAGCTTCAATCTGGAGAAACTTCAATTGCACAAAATGGAAAGTACCCACTTGAAAGATGCCAGGGAATGACTCATAAGGACAATAGCAAACATCCAGCAGGGCTGGGTTGCTTATTAACCAGATACTGGTATGTTTAAGCAAACACATCAACCCATCTTTTTTCACTGTTCAAAGAGGCATTGACAAGAGTTCACCCTGTTAATACTTACTGTGCTATAAATGCCGATGCTGCCAATAAACAAGTGCGCTCAATTCTTTTTGCATAATATCTACACGGCTACTGTTGTTTCACTCAAGAAGTTTGGTGCCAGGACTGTTACAGCTGGACCTATACCCTGACCATCACCATACAAGAAAAAGGCGTGCCTGTCAAAGGGGTAATTTATTTCTCTAAAAAACAGTGCCACACCTGTCCACAGGTTGTGTGTGGTATTGCGGCTCATCCTTGTTCACTATAATGGAGTTGAGCTTCAATATCATACAACGAAGGGATAATTATGGTGCTGTTTTTTTTTTTGTTTTTTTTTTTTTTTTTTTAAAAAAAGCAGCCCCTTTTTAAATATTCCTATACTCCCTTAAAAAAAATTACATTTAACCCTTTTTGCCTAGATATAACCATTACATATTGTTATTTAGTCCTCTGGTGTGAATTGGATTCCTTTTCTGCCCACCTACCGTATTTTTCGGACTTTAAGCCCCGGTTCACACGGCTTATTCAAGCCGGAATTTTCGGCCGGGTTGCGCTCGCAATTCCGGCTTGAAAAAGGGGGGGTGCGCTGCCCGCCGGCCCCATAAAATTTCATTATACGCGCATATGACCGGATAATGTGGGTGTCAATTTTTCCCCGCCCTGGATTCGCCGAGCACGGGAGCGAGGAAACCACATTCCTATGAGAGCAGTGGAATTTCCGTAATTACTGCGAGGATTGGCGCCGTACGCAGCGCAAAATTGGCCGCAGTCGGCGCCAAACCGCGGCGAAATAAGCCGGTGAACGGCCCCCAAGACGTAAACCCCTTTTTTCCCCCCAAAAATTTGGGGGGAAAAAATGTGTTATAGTCAAAAACACGGAATCCATTTTTTTCATCAATCCCTGATTTTGGAAGGACAATCCTCTAAACTGGGCTGAAAAAGGGGATGTTTTATGTAAATCCTTCCCACAAGCAGCTGTTTTGGGGGCAATCCCAGGATGGGGTCTTAAATGTCCAAATTTTGCCTTTTCAATGTCTTTAGAAAAACCCCTTCTAGAAGGGTCCCTGCACAATGCACTGCCACGTACAAGATGTACAAGTGTGGGATTTTGTCTGACAATGTGTGACCACCACATGGAACCCAGGGTAGGTTCACCACGGGTTTAAATGGGGACGTAAAATTTGTCCCCCATTTACGCCAAAGTGGCCTGGGAGGGGGCGGGGGGGCCGGGACCTCGCCGGCCCCTAGACAAACATGTAATTTACATGTCATTTTTCTCCCTGCCCCGGCGGATTCGCCGGCAGGAGAGGAGACATAATCCAAAAGTTCTCTATGAAAACTGTGATTTCCATAATGAATGGGCCCTTTTCAGCCCGAATTAGGCACTTCGGGAGTAATTACGGGGCCGAAAACGGCCCATTTTAAGCCGTGGAAAAATGGCCCTTGGGGGGCGTCTGGAAATGAATCCACTGAACACTAATGGGCACCATAACGAGTATGAGGTAAGATGGGATCTAATAAAAGAATCCTAAATTAAAAAATATCAATTTTTATCTCGTATTTTAAATAAAAATTTTATCCCTTATTTTTATTCTTCATCTCCCATCTAGAAAACCCGCCCCCGATTGGACAGATGGAAAAAAATTTTTTTTCACCACAAAATTTTGGAACTGTAGGTTTTTAAAAAAAACAAGGCGTAATAGTTGGAAGCCAAAGAAGTGCAGTACAATGCAATGCAGCAACGTAGCACAATCTTTATTCCATAATCTTCGTACAGAGGGTAAAAAACAGCATAGTAACAAAGCTTACTGTATTGACAAGTATCAGTCCTTGTTCCCTTGTTACTACGCCCGAAAACATGAATTTTGTTACTATGCTGTTTTTTACCCCTGTCAAATTATGGAATAAAGATTGGCTACGTTAAATTTTTCTTAATTGCGGGTTTCATCGTACTGCATTTTTTTGGATTATCCAAGGATCCTTGCCGTGGGTCAGAAGCTACCCCCGCAGAATCCCTGTCGAGCAGGAAAAAACTAATTTTAATGGCAGGATTTCGAAATGAAAAATCACACCCCCCTGCTTGGGATCTAACCGTGTAGGAGGAGGAAGCTGTCAACATTAATGTTATTCAAGCCCAATTCAATACAAAACAGCTCCGGTCAGTCTCCACTACAATGGTTACTGAGATTGGTCTTAGAACGGCACTAAAGTGCAAGGACCATCAAAAACAAAGCCCTTCCTTAAAAGGTTGTTCCCAAAGATTAGCTTTCAACATATAGGGACAGGTAGCTAAACACTTTTTCCCAAATACATTAGTCTTTTGATTTTACCGTAGTCAAGACACAGGACAGAATTTATCTGCTCACAGAGTTATGGTCAAGTAAACCTAGGAACCTGCCAGGTGATTAGAGCAGAGAGCAGGGGTTATGCACCAGGTCAGAGTCACTCCAGCAGACTATCTCTAAAAAGATTTGATTTTGTTTTCAGTAAGCAATTGTTTTCACTCCTCAGAAATGTGAACTTTTTGAAATTTAAACCTTCCCAATTTTTTCTTTTTTTAAAGTCCAGCATTGGCTATGGGTGGTTCTACAGCAGTGATTGGGGAGATCAGCTTTGCAAATTTTCCCCCCCCCCCCCCCTTGACCTGTTGAGGGGGCCCTTTTGATGGAGGGGTTTTAAAAGCAGGGCAGAAGGATAAATGGCACTAAAAGGTTAAAGTTTATCAATAACATAGAAAATAACTCATGTGTGCTGATTGGGGGCCAGCAAGGCGATGTTACCACCCCCAAACCAGGGCGCTACAGCAAAGAGATGGCCGGGAAAACCAAGAAAATTTTAAAAACAACAGGGGTAAGATCCTCTAACTATGAAAGAAAGCAAAATCAGAACAACAAAGTATTTGGTAGCAAACTTTATGCAGCCTTGCCTACACTTCTAAAGCCAATAAATGTGATAATACCCTATAAATTTACTATTTTTTGCCCTGGGGAAACTTAAACTCTTTATTTCTCTATCTATTTAAAAACAAAACGTAACTTTTTATTATATCTAACACTTAACTCATACCACATTTAAAAACCGGTCTATACCTATCTTTAACCCTTTTTGCCCCAAAAAGGGAATAACCCTTTCTATTATCAAGTCTGGTGGAAACCCCCCCCCTATTAACAGGGGAACCATATCTATAGCAAAGACTAGCTTCATAAGGGGTTTCCCAAACCCAAATCTTGGGCCGTGTTCCCCCAATCCAAAAAACAAACAAATAAAAGGGGCCCCCCTTTGACACCCCTCTGCAGCAGGGACACTTTTTAGACAAGGTGAGAGATCACAATTTAAAACGTATCCCGACCCTTAAGCCTTTATAAAAACAGGTTTGCTGGCGAAACAGTCGGCGAGGTCAGGCATGACGTTTTTTAAAATTTGGGACGTTGCCAAGTAGTTGGGTTGGGATCCCTTTCTGGAGCAACTTTTCTATAATATAAGGCTCTCCCGCTAGAAAGATCATTTTTAAATAGTGGTATAGAGGTTAAGAGTTAAATTTTAATAAAAATTATGTTTTTTGTTTAATAATAGAGAAATGATAATTTAATTTTCCCATGGCAAAAAAATAAAAATAGTGTCAAAAGTCACTCTTTTTTCTGTATTCCCATTTTTGGAGTTATTTAATACCCTTTTAAAAGCACTGTTTTTTTGTTGTTGGGTTTGTTTTTTATCAAATAGTCTCCATTTTTGAGATACCCCGTTAATATTTTACTTATAAAATCCAAAATTTCCTCAAAGACTCACGAACTTGTTAAAACAACTTTAGAAAAACTCCCGACTTTCTCTGGGGTGGGGGAGACCAGGGGAAAAACGGTCTAACAAAAATCTTAACAGGTTTTTCAAGGGGATTTGGGGCCCTTTAACCCCTAAAAAAAGAGAGCAACTTAAAACCAGGGGGCTGTTTGGGCATTTTTTTTTAGATTTTGCAAAAGGCGTTTTAATTGTCCTCATAAGATCTCTTTGGGGTTTCAAATAAAGTGTGTAATTTGGGTTTTAAAAAAGGCTACGATCGTACTCAGAGTGTGGGGTAAATACTTCACCTTTAGTGGCCCCGGGTTTGAGTGGTGGCCGCAGGGCCAGTATTTGGGTCCTCTTTTATTTAAAAATTCATTAATAATATAGTGGAAGGGATCAAAGCACGTTTCGATTTTTTTCAATGACACCAACTATGCAGGGTAGTAAACTATGGGAAATGCCAAAATGCAAGCAGCCGGACACACTGGTTTCTTGGGCCCCTCCCCTTTGCAAATGGGGTTCAATTGATAAATGTAAGGGTTTTTCATTGGGGGGAAATAATCTAAGGCACATATGTTTTTAGGGGGGGAAAAAAATTGGAAAACGTTTTTTGAAAGATCTGGGGGTTCTTTTAAAACATAGACTACAGAAAGAAACAATGTCATTTTACTCCTCAGGGGAAGTAAGATTTGGCGTGTTAAAAAAAGGCATGGACCGCGGACAGGATGTAAAATTTTGCCGCTGTACAAAAACATTGGTGCGACCTCACTTAGAATATTGTTCATTCTGAACCCATTTATGAAGAGAGTAATGGAATAAAAGAGTGCAAAGCGAGCAACTAAACAAAAGGGGAATGGAGCATTTATTTATGAGGAAGGTTAGAAGAATTTAATTTTTTAGTCTTAAAAAAAGACGGCCCCCGGGGAACAGGATTCTTTATAAATGACCCTACAAAAAAGTAGGGGGAAAAATTATTTATGAAAGCCCCTCAAAAGACAGGGACATCCCTTTCGGAGACAAAAGCATTCAATCTCAGAGAAAAAGCGTTTTTTACTGTAAGAACGTGATCTTGGGATGCCCCCTGAGGACTGGTCACAGCAGGAACTGTGAGAGTTTTAAAAGGCTTTGATACCACCGGAACTAAAGAATATTAATACATACATGCCCTGTAAAACCTGGATCCGGGTGGGGGAGGGTCTGGGTCAGGAAAGGGTCTTCCCTGGGCGATTGGTTCTTGCCTTGTGGGTTTCAGGGCATTCACCAGTGGGGAGGCTTAAAATCCTGGTCTCCCTCCCTTCACCCACATTTTACCCACCCTTGGTTGAAATTGATGGACACGTGTCTTTTTTCAACCGTACTATGTCATTATGTAACCAATGTGCTGATAACTGTCAGACTGCTAGTACTTACCAAATCGGAAAACTAAAAATGATTTTTCCATAGGATTATTCATGGAGTCAATGAATGGAGTAATTTTGGGCCATGTAACTGAATTTGAAGGTGTCTTCCATATGGCAATGAAATTTCCTTGGTAATCCCAGTGTTACAGATTGGGGTCTACAAATTCTACTTGGACCATTCCTGGAGGAATTAGTAGATTGCAGGGTAGCACCAGGGCCAGGCTCTCCAGCAGAAGACAATGGATACATAAAATACTGACCCCAGATGTCACATAATCAGGTACTCACCGATGATGTATTGTAACTCCTCCGGGCTGGATATGCTCAGTAAATCCGCACCCTGGCTTTGACAAGACAAATAAGCTTCCTTCCACTTCAGGATGGAGTTTGTGTTAAACTGGTAGCATTGCTGAAGTTCTGAATTCTGGGTCCAGGTACCATTACAGCCACTCACTACAGTAGGAACATAGCAAGTCATAAATCAGCAATATTCAACTTTACTCAAATCTGCTGTAGCAGCCATGTGCTGCCCCCCCCCTCCCTTCACATTAAAAGGGGTTGTCTCACTACATCAATTCATCTTACTTCAGTCCTGTTTTCTTGGTTTCATTATCAATTTAGGGGCGTGTTTACTGGCTTCCAGTAGGCTGCAGTAGAAGCCAAGTCTGTAGCTATAGCAACCAGTGCTGGCAAACCTATCAAAGGTTAGATCAAACAGGTTCTGTAGCTATAGCGACCTGAGGAGGGTGATGCAGCACATACAAAGAGGGATATCTCAAATTGGGAAGGACACTGTTAACAGACACATATTGCAAAGTGACTTGTTTTTGCAAGATCTTTAACATAAAAAACAATCCCTGTAGTGAGACAACCCCTTTAAAGAGGACCTGTGGTGATTCCCGCCATATCTGTTTTAGTAAATACCTGTGTTGCCCATAGAATAACAATCCTGGAGCATTGTGTCTTATAACGGTGATGTGTGGTAACCATGTTATTCCTTTTAACAATTCACTACGGAATTCGTCAGGTGGGTGTAACCATTAGGGGTTGCATCTCCCTGGAAACTGGAATAGTAACACCCATCTGACTGATTTAATAATACATGTCTAGCAGGAAAAACAGAGGAACAGCACAACACAGAGTGATGTTCCAGAATTGTTATTTCATGGGGAACACAAGAATTTACTAAAAAGTCAAGAATGGCCACAAGTGCACAGGTCAGTCCGCAAGGCAGTTTCTTTTTATCTTAGTAGGTCTTGCATTCATGAGCCTTTTGGTCCCAGTTTTGCTCATAGGTTTGTAAATCCTATACATAATGTAGTGAGAACAAAAGATAAAAAGAAAATCAAAAGTTTTAACTAGACTGTAAATGGGTTGTCGCATTAAGACAAACCCTTTTAATTACCCCCTTATGGCATTGAACTATAGA
>JAODAL010034699.1:0-43915 GCA_025379985.1 Phyllomedusa bahiana | reverse complement strand
AAATCACCTGTGGGGTCTTTTACTCTGCACCCCTGGTTTAAAAATTTCTTTAAAGGTGTGTATTTTCCAATATGGTCTATTTGGGGGATTTTATTTGTTTTAGCCCCTTAGGATCTTCAAACTGAAAGGGCGCCTAAAAAAAATGTATTAAAAATGGACCAGGTCGTAGGTGCTCCTCCTATTCTGGGGTTAGGGTTTGGGCCAAAAAATTTGTACTAGGGTCACTTATGGGTATCTTAAAAAACGGAAACCCGGGGGGAAATTGATATTATGTTGCTTTTTCCCTGGTCACTTTACCGTATCCAGTAAAATAATGGATAAATATTGAAAATCTGCAAAAATAGTAAAATTTTTGAAATTTCCCTCCACTTTTTTTTAATTTTGTGAAATACCTAAGGGTTAAAAATTTCCCAAAAAAACATTTTTTAAAAAATTATTTTAAAGGGGTCTAGTTTCTAAAAGGTGTCATTTATGGGGGTTCTAAATGCGGGCCCCCTAAAAAGCCCGTCAGAACTGGAGTGGTCCAAAAAAAAAATGTATATTGCAAATTTTCTTGAAATTGAGAAATTACAATAATTTCTAAGCCTCTAATGTAAAAAAAAAAAAGAATTTAAAAATGTGCAACCTATGTGGACATATGGAGTGCTAGTAAACTATTTTTGGTGAATATTATTGCTTGTACGCAAAAATTTTTTGGAATTTTAAAAATCACAGTTTTTCCGATTTTTTTCTAAAATTTTGCTATTTTTCAAAAAAAACAGGCTTTATGGATAAAATGTTTTATAACAAAAGCAAATGTGTCCGAGAAAACGTCTCAGAATCAATGAATGGGTTTAAAAGTGTCAAAAAAGTTTTCTCCATAAAGTGACACATGTAAAATTTCAAAAAAAGAGCTGTGTCAGGAAAGGCAAAAAAAGGCTGGGTCCTTAAGGGGTTAAGGAGGATGAAAGGTTAATTGACCAAAGGGGTCTTTCCATGAAGCAAAGTCCACTGCACAGGTCAGCTCTTAGGTAGCTGCGAGCCAACCATGGTTCTTGCAGCTTCCCATTCACCTCTGTGGGATTTCCTGAACATAGCTGAGTGCACGCATTTGGCTGTATACAGAACTCCCATGGAAGTGAATGGAGAGGGCGGCCCAAGCGCCATCCTCCTTCTCATGCATGGTCGGCCGCAGCTAGCTCAGAGGCGACCTGTGCTGTGGACTTTGCTTCGTGGAAACACCCCTTTATTCTGGGCAAATTGGTAAGGCTGGCGAATCAGACCAAACGACTGGCTCATCTCCACCCTGGGGGTCAAGGGAGATTGGGTGTTAAAAAGGGGTCCTTACACTACTCTTTACAACCCACACAGTTTACTTATTAGTGCTTCTCGTATCTAACACCAGGGAAATATTCTGGGAAGCCTCCCAGCTTTGCCCTCAGCTTCAGTTTTCTGTCCCAACCCTGTATGGTCAATGCAAAGGAACTTCTTGGATCTGTGGTGGTATCCAGCATTTGGGCCACATACCACCAGTCCCCCAGTTATACCCATGGCAAGGTGCTTTACAGTTTTATGGCTCCAAGTTCACTTCTGCCTCAAAGGTTCAAGGACCAGAGTTGTATTTAGACTTCCCTTCACCAAGGGCAAACTTCTAGGTTTCTGTCACAACCTTGTGTTAATGCCAAGGCTAAGGAGACTTTCAGTACTTTCCCAAGTTTCCAGCATTTGGGGCTCATGCCCCCTGCAAGGGTCCTCGAAGAAAGCTATATTATGGTTGCAAGTTCCCTTCTGCTTCAAAGGTGCAATGAGCTATAACAGGACTTTCTAACACCAATGGAAAGGTTTTGTTTCTGTCTTATACCTGTAAGTAAATACTACTGTGGTCAAGAGATGTGGGGCTCGGAGAGGGTCTTACCGGCCGGGTGGACAATATGGTGCATCTATGGGCAGTGGAGGAGGATGCAGACTCAAAGGGGAATGCACTAATAAAAAATTACTAGAGGCTCCCATGTTAGTTGGGTTCTACAATAGACTAAACCTAGTTAGGGTCGGACTGTGGTACCTAGGGCTCATAGGTGGAGTTGACTCTAGGGGCCTACCTGTTGAGCTGTTTCTGGGCCTACTGGTGGAGTTGGCTCTAGAGGCCACCAGTTGAGCTGTTTCAGGGCCCACAGGTGGAGTTGACTCTAGGGGCCACCAGTTGATCTGTTTCAGGGCCCACAGGTGAAGATGATTCTAGGGGCCTACCAGTTGAGCTGTTTCTGGGCCTACTGGTGGAGTTGGCTCTAGGGACCACCAGTTGATCTGTTTCAGGGCCCACAGGTGGAGTTGACTCTAGGGGCAACCAGTTGAGCTGTTTCTGGGCCCACAGGTGAAGATGATTCTAGGGGCCACCAGATGAGCTGTTTCTGGGCCCACAGGTGAAGATGATTCTAGGGGCCACCAGTTGAGCTGTTTCTGGGCCCACAGGTGAAGATGATTCTAGGGGCCACCAGTTGAGCTGTTTCTGGGCCCACAGGTGAAGATGATTCTAGGGGCCACCAGTTCAGCTGTTTCTGGGCCCACAGGTGAAGATGATTCTAGGGGCCCACCAGTTGAGCTGTTTTTGGAGAGCTCTGTGGCGCTCTGCTGGGTGGCACTTGGGGCACCTGTCCCACGTCTGTGCTGATGTCTCATGCACACAGCTGTATTATGGCTCCAGGTTCCCTTATGCCTCAAAGAATCAAGGACCAAAGCTGTAGCCAGGCTTTTCTACACCAAGGGAAACATTCAGTTCTCTGTCTTGACCCTGAATCTAAATACCCTGGGGAGGGCAAGGAAGCTTCTTGGCCTTTACCTGGGTATTCAACATTTGGGGCACATGTCAGCCACCCCCAAGCTGTTCCCATGTTATAGAGCTCATGCACACAAGTGCATTATGGCAGGTGCAGGGTCCAGAGCTCTAGCTCAGCTTTCCTGCACCAAGGGCAAAGGTTCTGTTTTCTGTCCCAATCCTGTATCTAAATACTACCGTGGCCAAAGCAAGGGAGCTTTGTAGGCCTCTACTTGGTATCACGTGGGGCACTTGCCATTTGTCCCCCAACTGTTCTCATGTCAAGAGCTCAATGCACAAAGCTGTAATCATGACTCCAAGGGCAACGTGTAAGATAGGAGGCGCCGCCAGTTTTAAGGTGCATTATAGGAATGTATAGTGCATCTGAATTAATGAACCTGTCAAAATTCTGGCATCTGGTCTACCGTCCATACTAATTGATGCGCCTGCTTTAGGCTCATTCATATGTGTCGTGCCCGGCGTATAATACTCCTAGTTTTGGTGTATGACAGTTCATTTATATAGGGAATAGGGGGTCAACAGCTTTTTGCCACAAAATACACCAAAAAAAGGCGGAGCCCTAATGAGACATGTCACCCCAAGTTCCCTTAGCCTCAAAGGTGCAAGGACGAACCTTATAGCTAGGCTTTCCCACACCAAGGGAACAGTTCCATTTTCCATCTAAAACCCTAAATCTGAATACCCCGGTCAGGGCAAGAGAGCTATTTGGGACTGTCCTGGATATGGATCCCCTGTTGCACATTACAGTAGAAGCAGCACAAGGAAGAGGTGTTTTCTATCCAAGGATAATGTCTGATATTGACCGCAATGTGACTGAGCTTCAGTACCTGACATGGCGAGTGGTCATGGGTGGGGCGATTCTCCAAATTGTAGATAAAGGTCAACTCTTAGGCCATGTCTACACGGCACGGGTTTACTACTGAATCTGCCGAAACACAGAAAATGTTCTACCACTGGATACCCATCGGATTCCCATGCACCCCATGTACAGTACCGAAAGACGTGGCTCAGCAATGTCAAACTGCTGTTGGCAGGCTCGGACTGGCCCACAGGCGAACAGGGCAAACTCCCGGTGGGCCCCTGAGCATGGTAGACCTGGAGTTGTTTTTTAACTGCATATACATATGGTGCAGAGAAAGAGAGACGGAAAGCAAGAGGTAGAGTATAGGAGGCAGCTACAGTGATTTACAGTAGCTGTAGGGTGGGTCCCTAAAATAAACTTCACCTGTGGGCCCAGAAACAGCTCAACTGGTGGCCCCTAGAATCATCTTCACCTGTGGGCCCAGAAACAGCTCAACTGGTGGCCCCTTAAATCATCTTCACCAGTGGGCCCAGAAACAGCTCATCTGGTGGGGCCCTAGAATCATCTTCACCTGTGGGCCAAGAAACAGCTCAACTGGTGGGCCCCTAGAGTCAACTCCACCTGTGGGCTCTGAAACAGCTCAACTGGTGGGCCCCTAGAATCATCTTCACCGGTGGACCCAAAAACAGCTCAACTGGTGGCCCCTAGAATCATCTTCACCTGTGGACCTAGAAACAGCTCAACTGGTGGCCCTAGAATCATCTTCACCGGAGGCCCCAGAAAAAAAACTCAACTGGATGGCCCCTAGAATCATCTTCACGGAGGCCCAGAAAAAAAACTCAACTGGTGGGCCCTAGAATCATCTTCACCGGAGGCCCCAGAAAAAACTCAACTGGTGGCCCCTAGAATCATCTTCACCGGTGGGCCCAAAAACAGCTCAACTGGTGGCCCCTAGAATCATCTTCACCGGAGGCCCCAGAAAAAACTCAACTGGTGGCCCTGAATCATTCACGGTGGGCCCAAAAACAGCTCAACTGTGGCCCCTAGAATCATCTTCACCTGTGGACCTAAACAGCTCAACTGTGGCCCTAAAATCATCTTCAACCGGAGGCCCCAGAAAAAAACTCAACTGATGGCCCTAGAATCATCTTCCCCGGGCCCCAGAAAAAACCTCAATGGTGGCCCCTAGAATCATCTTCACCGTGGACCCAGAAACAGCTCAACTGGTGGCCCTTAGAGTCAACTCCACCTGTGGGCCCTGAAACAGCTGAACTGGTGGGCCCCTAGAATCATCTTCACCTGTGGGCCCTGAAACAGCTCAACTGGTGGCCCCTAGAATCATCTTCACCTGTGGACCTAGAAACAGCTCAACTGGTGGCCCCTAGAATCATCTTCACCGGAGGCCCCAGAAAAAAACTCAACTGATGGCCCCTAGAATCATCTTCACCGGAGGCCCCAGAAAAAAAACTCAACTGGTGGCCCCTAGAATCATCTTCACCGGAGGCCCCAGAAAAAACCTCAACTGGTGGCCCTAGAATCATCTTCCGGTGGGCCCAAAAACAGCTAACTGTGGCCCCTAGAATCATCTTCACCGGAGGCCCCAGAAAAAAACTCAACTGGTGGCCCCTAGTATCTTCTTCACCGGTGGGCCCAAAAACAGCTCAACTGGTGGCCCCTAGAATCATCTTCACCTGTGGACCTAGAAACAGCTCAACTGGTGGCCCCTAAAATCATCTTCACCGGAGGCCCCAGAAAAAAACTCAACTGATGGCCCCTAGAATCATCTTCACCGGAGGCCCCAGAAAAAACCTCAACTGGTGGCCCCTAGAATCATCTTCACTGGTGGTCCCATAAACAGGTCAACTGGTGGGCCCCTAGAGTCAACTCCACCTGTGGGCCCTGAAACAACTGAACTGATGGGCCCCTAGAATCATCTTCACCTGTGGGCCCTGAAACAGCTCAACTGGTAGGCCCCTAGAGTCAACTCCACCTGTGAGCCCTAGGTACCACAGTCCGACCCCAACTAGGTTTAGTCTATTGTAGAACCCAACTAACATGGGAGCCTCTAGTAATTTTTTATTAGTGCATTCCCCTTTGAGTCCGCATCCTCCTCCACTGCCCATAGATGCACCATATTGTCCACCCGGCCGGTAAGACCATCTCCGAGCCCCACATGTCTCCTTGTTATTTCCTAGGACGATTGTTCATCGAATCCGTCGTCTCCGCAGCTGCCAGTCACAGCTCAACAAAAGGGCCGAGATGAATTGTATCCGGCAATGGGACGATGATAAACATTCCTGACAAAAGTAAAGAGCGGGCGACGGGTGCCGGCACCTCCAGCAATTATTATTACATTACCGGAGATGGAGATTCAGATCGGCGCTCGGTAATTAGCTCTATCACACCAGATAATTAACATGTCTTTCTGCATTTCAAGTAAGAATATACGAGCGCCGCTGTTTACAGGCACCTGCGGCGGAGCTGATTGCAGAGGAAATAACGAAGAGGCAAAAAGGTTTCATTTTTGTGGTTTTTTTTTAATTAGGCAAATTTCCGAATTGGATTCCAAAGTGTCTATATATGTAAATATACAGCACTTCATAGAACAGGTTAAATTAGAAAAATATGGCTGACTTGTTTCAAAAACAGCGCCTCCCCATCTTCAGGTTGTGTTTGGAATTGCAGTTAAAATCTATGGAAGTAAATGGGGCTGAACTGCAAAGCCAGATATAACCCAGGGATGGGTGTGGCGCTAGTTTGGAAAAAAGTAGCCACATTTTTCTAATGAATCTTTAAAGAGGGAGGGTTATTTTCCAAAGTTTTAACTTCAAGTTAGTAGTTAGATGATAATTAAAAATAGAAAAAAAATGCCTTATTCTAGTTCTGCAGCCAATGATTTGCTTTGCAGCCATCATGTGGACTGTAGTAAATGTTTTTTTTGGAGGAGAACTCATTGACCTTATGGGAGAGTGTTATGGGCATGCTCTGTGATCTATGTTGCGGTCATTGTCCAGGAGAAGGAAGTGAGCTGTGACTGGTACCTATTAAACTTTGTGGGAGATTGTTGTGGGAATGCTCTGTGATCCGTTCTGTGTTCATTTTCCTGGAGGAGGGAAGGAAGTGAGCTGTGATCATCACCTATTAGCCTCTATTGGGAAGTGTTGTGGGAATGCTCTGTGACCTCAGAAAAAGTGTGCAGGGAGGGGGAGGAGGTAAATTGTGTCCATTACATATTATGTTCTATGTGAGAGTGTAGTGGGCATGCTCTGTGATCTGTGCTATGGTTATCATCCAGGGAGAGGGAAGCTGGTCAGCTGTTACTAGCGCCTATTGTAAATGTTAGATCCTGTGTTATCTGTCAGTAATGGTAATAAAGAGACTGCTGAGAAGTAATCCCTACAGATAGAAAAGAGTCTTTACTGAACACTGAAGTCTCAGTGTCTTATAAACAGTCAAGGACCGGCCCACAGGGGAGCATGGGAGACCCCCGGCGAACCCCAGAGCATAGCAGAAGAAAGGCAGAAGAAGGAGAAAGATAAAGGCCGAGGAAAGCAGAGAGCAAGAGGCATGTGCAGCATGTACAGTTATGTACAATAGCAGTAGGGTGGACTCCAAGAATCAATGTCACTGGTGGGCCCCAAGAATCATCTCAACAGGTGGCCCCAAGAATCACCTGCACTGGTGGCCCCAAGAATCAACTTCACTGGTGGCCCCAAGAATCATCTCCACTGGTGGGCTCCAAGAACCATCTCCACTGGTGGCCCCAATAATCCTCTCCACTGGTGGGCCCCAAGAATCAACTCCACTGGTGGGCCCCAAAAATCAACTCCACTGGTGGCCCCAAGAATCAACTCCACTGGTGGCCCCAAGAATCAACTCCACTGGTGGCCCCAAGAATCATATCCACTGTTGGCCCCAAGAATCACATGCACTGGTGGGCCCCAAGAATCATCTGCACTGGTGGCCCCAAGAATCATCTCCACTGGTGGCCCCAAGAATCAACTCCACTGGTGGGCCCCAAGAATCACCTCCACTGGTGGGCCCCAAGAATCTACTCCACTGGTGGCCCCCATAATCAACTCCACTGGTGGCCCCCGAGAATCATCTCCACTGGTGGCACCAAGAATTATCTCCACTGGTGGCTCCAAGAATTATCTCCACTGGTGGCTCCAAGAATTATATCCACTGGTGGCCCCAATAATCAACTCAATTGGTGGGCTCCAAGAATCAACTCCTCTGGTGGGCACCAAGCATCAACTTCACTGGTGGCACCAAGCATCAACTCCACTGGTGGCCCCAAGTATCAAGTCCAATGGTGGGCCGCAAGAATCAACTCCACTGGTGGACCCCAAGAATCAAGTCCAATGGTGGGCCGCAAGAATCATTTCCACTGGTGGCCCCAAGAACCATCTCCACTGGTGGGCCCCAAGAATCATCTCCACTGGTGGCCCCAAGAATCATCTCAACTGGTGGCCCCAAGAATCATCTCAACAGGTGGCCCCAAGAATCATCTCCACTGGTGGCCCCAAGCATCAACTTCACTGTTGGCCCCAAGAAATCATCTCCACTGGGCCCCAAGAATCAACTCCACTGGTGGCCCCAAGAATCAACTCCACTGGTGGAACCAGGAATCAACTCCACTGGTGGATCTAAGAATCATCTCCACTGGTGGATCCAAGAATCATCTCCACTGGTGGATCCAAAAATCATCTCCACTGGCGGAACCAAGAATCATCTCCACTGGTGGCTACCAAGAATCAGCTCCACTGGTGGCTACCAAGAATCACCTCCACTGGTGGCCCCAAGAATCAACTCAATTGGTGGGCTCCAAGAATCAACTCCACTGGTGGCACCAAGAATCAACTTCACTGGTGGCACCAAGAATCATCTCCACTGGTGGACCCCAAGAATCAACTCCAATGGTGGTCCGCAAGAATCAACTCCACTGGTGGACCCCAAGAATCAAGTCCAATGGTGGGCCGCAAGAATCATATCCACTGGTGGCCCCAAGAACGATCTCCACTGGTGGCCCCAAGAACGATCTCCACTGGTGGCCCCAAGAACGATCTCCACTGGTGGCCCCAAGAACGATCTCCACTGGTGGCCCCCAAGTATCACCTCCACTGGTGGCCCCCAAGAATCAGCTGCACGGTTGGCCCCAAGAATCATCTCCACTGGTGTCCACAAGAACCAACTCAACTGGTGGCTCCAAAAATCAACTCCACTGGTGGAACCAGGAATCATCTCCACTGGTGGGCACCATGCACCTCAGTCTGATGTGTTATTTATATATTGTAATCACTCATCAGTATAATCCTGGCTGTGGTGATGAAGAGACTGCTGAGAATTGATCTCTACAGAACAGGAGGAGACAGTCTATTGTGAATAGTGAACCCTGTATTATCTATATACTGGTGTCGCTCGTCATAATAATCCTGCCTGTGCTGATAGTGAGGAGACTGCGGAGAGGTGATCTCTATGGAACAGGAGGCGTCAGTTTATTGGATGCTCAATGGTCATGGAAAATGTGAAAAGACGTCCAAGATACTGTATACGTTTAATATAATAACTTGACTCAATCAATAGATCATTTTCTGATTCTACTTCCCTTTATATACAGTAGATATTATACACAGCATTCTTGTGGTTCCCATATTCTCCTCCATATGGGGACAGACTTTACAAATATACCCTCAGCTATTCCAAATTCTAGCATCAGATGGAGGACAAGAGAAAGGAGAAAGACGTTCATGTCCTGATATACAAGGGAGTTATTATTCTTATTATTATTATTATTATTATTATTATTATTCTTATTATTATTATTATTATTATTATTCCTATTATTCTTATTATTATTCTTATTATTATTATTATTATTATTTTTACTAAAATTCTGCAGCCAGATCTCACTTTTAAGTCTAAAGTAGGATATTATGGGCGACCTGGATGAACAGGGCTGCACCATTTTTTTGGCCGTGCTTTGAGCCAAACCATTGTAGCCCTGTTCTACAGATGTATGAACCATCATTTGTCAAAATTTGGCACAATCTGCACCACACACAACACTTTTGAATGCATCAATGATGCCGGTTTGTGTCGCTCTAGAGCTAAAGGGTAAGTTCACATGGCGATGTGGGGTGCATACTGTACGCACCACAATACACGGGGGCTTTTGGAGGCTTGTGCTCCCAAATGACGGGAGGGGTGGGGGGGGTAGACCCCTGGCTGGCCCCATTGACTTGCAGTGTCAGTGGCGGGTAAGTGGCACGAACAATTCACCTGTCACTTCTCTCCCCGGGCATACGATACGATCATACTGTATTGTACGCCCGGGGAGATGAGGCGTAATTCATAGCTCTCTATGAGAGCTATGAATTACCGTAATTGTGGTGCCAATTTTGCCGAGTATAAAGCACAATACGCGGCGAAATGTGCGCACAAATATGCGACAAAATAAGCCGTGTGAACGCACCCATATAATGCGCCAAATATGAGCCTAATATGCACCAAAGTTTGACGTGAAACTGTTGTACATATCCAAACCAGATTCATGACTGAGACTACTTTTGGCGTAGAACGAGATATATTTAGGAAGAGACACTTGTAGACCAGACCTGGGCATTGTACGGCCCGCTGCATATGATGCCCAGGTCTACCAATAGTAGCGCTGACGGCCCGCCACAGCCAGGTGGCGCTGAGAGGCCACAGCGGGCCGTCAGCGCTACTATTAATATGCCCGGTATTAGACTGGGCAGCGGCGCGATGTAGTCACCTCATTGCGCCGCTGCCTCCCCTCAGCCGAACAGCCGTCATAGACTGTGCGGCCGAGGAGCGTCCCAGCGCTGGTGATGCCGTCACGCCGCCTGTGCCGAACTGAAGAGGAGCACGCACGGCCCGGAAGGAGGTAAGGTGAGCATAAGTGTTGTTTAATTTTGGTTGCCTGCCTGGGGGGGCACAGATCTATATACCTGCCTGAGGGGGCATAGATCTATATGCCTGCCTGCCTGAGGGGGCATAGATCTATATGCCTGCCTGCCTGAGGGGGCACAGATCTATATGCCTGCCTGCCTGAGGGGGCACAGATCTATATGCCTGCCTGCCTGAGGGGGCACAGATCTATATGTCTGCCTGCCTGAGGGGGCATAGATCTAAATTCATCCCTGCCTGAGGGTGCAAAGATCTATATGCCTGCCTGCCTGCCTGAGGGGGCATAGATCTATATGCCTGCCTGCCTGAGGGGGCACAGATCTATATGCCTGCCTGCCTGAGGGGGCACAGATCTATATGCCTGCCTGCCTGAGGGGGCACAGATTATATGCCTCCTGAGGGCACTAGATCTATAAGCCTGCTGAGGGGCCGATCTATAGCCTGCTCCTGAGGGGGCACAGATCTATATGCCTGCCTGCCTGAGGGGGCACAGATCTATATGCCTCCCTGCCTCGAGGGGGCACAGATCTATATGCCTGCTGTCTGAGGGCACAGACAATGCTCGAGGGGGCAAAGATCTATATGTCTGCCTGCCTGAGGGGGCATAGATCTATATGCCTGCCTGCCTGCCTGAGGGGGCACAGATCTATATGCCTGCCTGCCTGAGAGATCATAGATCTATATGCCTTTCTGTCTGAGAGATCATAGATCTATATGCCTGCCTGCCTGAGGGGGCACAGATCTATATGCCTGCCTGTCTGAGGGGGCACAGATCTATATGCCTGCCTGCCTAAGGGGGCATAGATCTATATGCCTGCCTGAGGGGGCACAGATCTATATGCCTGCCTGCCTGCCTGAGGGGGCACAGATCTATATGCCTGCCTGCCTGAGAGATCATAGATCTATATGCCTTTCTGTCTGAGGGGGCATAGATCTATATACCTGCCTGCCTGGCGGCCTGAGGGGGCACAGATCTATATGTCTGCCTGCCTGAGGGGGCACAGATCTATATCCTGCCTGCCCTGAGGAGATCAAGATCTATATGCCTGCCTGCCTGGGGGGGGCATCATATCTATATCCTGCCTGCCTCCTGGGGGGGCATAGATCTATATGTCTGCCTGCCTGAGGGACAAGATCTATATACCTGCCTGCCTGAGGGGGCACAGATCTATATATGCCTGCCTGCCTGAGGGGGCACAGATATATATTCTTGCCTGCCTGTGGGGGCACAGATCTATATCCTGCCTGCCTGAGGGGGCACAGATCTATATGCCTGCCTGCCTGAGGATGCACAGATCTATATACTGCCTGCCTGCCTGGGGGGGGCATAGATCTATATACCTGCTGCCTGCCTGGGGGGGCATAGATATATATGTCTGCCTGCCTGAGGGGGCATAGATCTATATACCTGCCTGCCTGAGGGGGCACAGATCTATATGCCTGCCTGCCTGAGAGATGAAGATCTATATACTGCCTGCCTGCCTGAGTGGGCACAGATCTATATACCTGCCTCCTGACGGGGCACAGATCTATATACTGCCTGCCTGCTGAGGGGCACAGATCTATATGCCTGCCTGCCTGAGGGAGATCGTAGATCTATATGCCTGCCTGCCTGAGGGGGCACAGATCTATATGCCTGCCTTCCTGAGGGGGCACAGATCTATATGCATGCCTGCCTGGAGGGGCACAGATCTATATGCCTGCCTGCCTGAGGGGGCCTATATCTATATGCCTGCCTGAGGGGGCACAGATCTATATACCTGCCTGCCTGCCTGAGGGGGCACAGATCTATATGCCTGCCTGCCTGCCGGGGCACAGATCTATATGCCTGCCTGCCTGCCTGAGGGGGCACAGATCTATATGCCTGCCTGCCTGCCGGGGCACAGATCTATATGCCTGCCTGCCTGAGGGGGCATAGATCTATATACCTGCCTGCCTGAGGGGGCACAGAACTATACGCCTGCCCGCCAGTGGGGGCACAGATCTATATGCCTGCCTGCCTGAGGGGGCACAGATCTATATGCCTGCCTGCCTGAGGGGGCACAGATCTATATGCCTGCCTGCCTGAGGGGGCACAGAGCTATATGCCTGCCTGCCTGAGGAGGCACAGATCTATATACCTGCCTGCCTGTCTGAGTGGGCACAGATCTATATGCCTGCCTGCCTGAGAGATCACAGATCTATATGCCTGCCTGCCTGGGGGGGCATAGATCTATATGTACTGCCTGCCTGCCTGGGGGGGCACAGATCTTATACCTGCCTTGAGGGGCAAGATCTATATTCCTTCCTGCCTGAGGGTGCACAGATCTATAAGCCTGCCTGCCTGAGGGGGCACAGATCTATATGCCTGCCTGCCTGAGGGGGCACAGATCTATATGCCTGCCTGCCTGCCTGAGGGGGCACAGATCTATATACCTGCCTGCCTGAGGGGGCACAGATCTATATGCCTGCCTGCCTGAGGAGGCACAGATCTATATACCTGCCTGCCTGAGAGATCACAGATCTATATGCCTGCCTGCCTGAGGGGGCACAGATCTATATGTCTGCCTGCCTGAGGGGGCACAGATCTATATGCCTGCCTGCCTGAGAGCTCACAGATCTATATGCCTGCCTGCCTGGGGGGGCATAGATCTATATACCTGCCTGCCTGCCGGGGGGGGCATAGATCTATATGTCTGCCTGCCTGAGGGGGCATAGATCTATATACCTGCCTGCCTGAGGGGGCACAGATCTATATGCCTGCCTGCCTGAGGAGGCACAGATCTATATACCTGCCTGCCTGCCTGAGTGGGCACAGATCTATATACCTGCCTGCCTGACGGGGCACAGATCTATATACCTGCCTGCCTGCCTGAGGGGGCACAGATCTATATGCCTGCCTGCCTGAGGGGGCACAGATCTATATACCTGCCTGCCTGAGTGGGCACACAACTATATACCTGCCTGCCTGCCTGAGTGGGCACAGGTCTATATACCTGCCTGCCTGACGGGGCACAGATCTATATGCCTGCTTGCCTGAGGGGGCACAGATCTATATGCCTGCCTGCCTGAGAGATCGTAGATCTATATGCCTGCTTGCCTGAGGGGGCACAGATCTATATACCTGCCTGCCTGAGGGATCATAGATCTATATGCCTTCCTGCCTAACAGGACATATATGTATATACCTGCCTGCCTGAGGGGGCATAGATATATATGTCTGCCTGCCTGAGCGGGCCTATATCTATATACCTACCTGCCTAAGGGGACCTATATGTATATACCTGCCTTACTGAGGGGAGTTTTATATACCTGCGTTCCAGAAAGAAGCTGTAAATACCTGCCACACTGAGAGTATACAGTAAGTTGCTGCAAAAAAAAACCCCGAAAACAAATTCTTCCCCTTTCACCCTATGTTTTTTTTTTTAATTAGTCCGGCCCTCTAAAACCATCCCACTTTCTCATGCGGTCCAATGGGAAAATTAATTGCCCACCCCTGATGTAGACTGTTGGATCATACACTATTAAATACAGAGGTAGCACTGGAGAGTCGGCCCCAGGTTCTTACATGTCCCCTTATAATTTCAAAGTTTTTAGTTTTTTTGTAAAAATGTTGGGGTCATCAACCATTTTTCAAAGCACCGGATGCCCCAGATATTTCTTTTTTTTTTTTTCCTATAGACTTTGGGATAGTTTTAAAAAATAGGCCACCACAAAAACACTTGTCAAAAACAGCATAAAGAATGCTTGAATCACTTGTCATGTATTTCATGTGCTTGACACATTGCACAAAACCTTGAGTGCAGGAGACTTTCCAAAGATACATCAAAAAGCTTTATTTTCTCTTAGCACCAAAAAAAAAAAAATTGTAAGATGAAATCTCCGAACCAACAAAAACATGAACTGAAATGCACTCACAACGAGCGTCACGCTGTCCCCGGCATCATCTGGAAACTTTCCCGAAAGGATCGTCGGAAAGCATCTCAATATTTCATGAAAGAACAAAACTCTTAAAAACAAAGAAACAAACAAACAAAATAAAAAAAAATTTCGGCTCACAAAAAATCCCAGGGACCTCATGCGGCAGCCGGCAAGGAATAGTGGACTGTATCACATGGGTGAAAGTCGTTATAATAATCCAAGACAAATGTTCCTATAGATTCCAGCCCAAACATCTTGCAATTAAAATAGAAAAAAAAAGCTACAATTTTTAATTTGTTTTTTAAAAAACTCAACAAAAAGCGAACAGATCGTGTTTGGTATTTGCTTGTTTTTACCCATAGAAATTACCTGAGGGATTGTGTCTGATTCTATGAATACAAAGTCTCAGTCTGTTGCTGCTGCCGAGAGTGACACTCGCCTTTCAACCCACGTCGGTTCTGTTATCTCTTCCAGATATGGAACTTTTTTTTAGTTTTTTGAGGAAAAACACATCAACAACTAAAATAATGGAATGAAGCGTTTCAGACTTTCCATTTTTCAGGGGGTGGATACAATGTGTCAGATTTGCAAACAGAATATCTGTCTGTTTCATATTTTTTATTTTATTTTTTTGAAATCACGGAGAGGATGTGGAGTCTCTTTGGTTGGCGCCCACACGTGAATAGGGCCGAGGAGGGGACCCTGCCGTCTCCTGACATCTGATCGCGCTGCACAATGCAGGGGACGGCAGGAGGTATAAATAGATCCGGAGCTGACGCTTCAACCTTGTTATCATTCCTTCTTGCTCTGAACCAGTTACTGGAACATTTCCTATATGTCATAGTAGAACCTGTCAAAAGACACTTCCCGAACATCAATGTGAAATAACCAGGACACATGTAAGGAAAAATCCTACAGAGGGTTCTAGTTTAACCCTATGTTAAAAATGGTTGAAGTCGGAGGGGAGGGGTGGGGGTTATATTTTCAACCTTTTTTTAAAGAATATTTTTGTTTTTCACAGAATGGTGACCATTGTTTTTTATTGTAGGACGCTCTTGATGTAGCCATCTTTACCAATCGACTTTGACTGATTAAAATGCACAAAAGGTTGCATGAAAAAAAATAACTTTTCACATCTAATTATTCACCCTAACCCTGAAAACCCTAACCCTCCCAACTCTAACCCTGCTAAACCTTACCTTAAGCCAGGTGAACCCGACCCTAACCCTTTTAACTCTAACCCTAACTTTAACCTTGCTAACCCTAAACCTAACCCTGCTAACATTAAATTCAACTCTGCTAAGCCTAACCCTAACCCTGCTAACCATTACTCTAAGCCTGCTAGCCTTGACTTTAACTATAACCCTGCTAACTCTTATGCTGCTAACCTTAACCCTACTAATCCTAACCCTAACCAGAACCCTAATTACTCTAACCCTTACCCTGGTAACTCTAACACTAATTTTCCTAACCCTACTCCTGATAACCTTAACTCTAACCCTAAGCTTGCTAAACCTAATCCTACCAACCCTTACCCTACTAAACCTAACTCTAACCAGAACCCTGATAACTCTAAACCTAGCCCTAACCCTGCTAATCCTATCTCTAACCCTGCTAGATCTTACCTTAACTCTAACCCTGCTAACCTTAACCCTAACAGTACTAACCCTAACCCTACCAAACCTTATCCTGCTAACCCTAAACCTAACCAGAATCCTGATAACTCTTAACCTAATCCAGCTAAACCTTATCCTAACCCTAACCCTGCTAACTTTAAGCCTAACCCTGCTAACCCTAGCTCTAACCCTAAGTCTAACCCTAGCCATCACCTTGATAACTTTAACCCTTACCATGCTAACCTTAACCCTGCTAACCCTTACCCTGCTAACGCTAACCCACACTCTAACCCTAATAACTCTAACCTTAACCCTAACCCTGTTAATCCTACTCCTGCTGACCTTACACCCAACCCTTCTGATTTCAAACCTAACTCCAACTTTAATCCTGCTAACCCTAACCCAAACTTTGAGAAAAACGAAAAAAACATGCCCGTTCCAACAAGCATTTTTGCAATTATTTCGGTGCTATATGCCCCTGCCTCCACCTTTACAGTAGAAAACTTTTAACTGGCCTGTGTCACTTGTCAATCATTTCAATGACATGTGATGCATTAAATATCAATATACACTTTGCTAGATCTGTAGCTGTGAGGTTTTTTATGGGTAGTGTTTTTCTAATACATTTGTTTGATTGAGCAATAGTTTGACCGAATCTATGAAAAAAAAATCTGGTTTGGAGTGTCTTGAACCAAGTTTGCTTTCCCAAATCGAAACCTAATCCTGTCCCTCACCCTAAGGACAATTCACTAAAATGCCCATTTGGACGAGCAGTTTTGCAATTATTTTTTGGTGCTAGATCGTAGAAAACTCTCTGTGGAAGACAGCTTTTAATTGGCCTTTCATGTGTTACATAGTAACCCTAAATTTTTTTTAATGCAATCGGTATTAATATTCAGATTTCGAAAGTACATCTGTATTTGAATGCTTTCCAATAAGTCCCTGTTCGGTTTGACAATGGTTCAACGGAACTTGAAAAAGTGAACTCAATTTTTTCTCTGAACCAAACTTTAATTCTATCCATAAACTTAAGTTGGGTTTCAGATTTTTATAAGTTATTACACTGGAAAGCTTTTTTACAGATTCTATTTTCCAAGTAAGCACTGCATGAGCTGTAGGTGTCCCTGCACCTCATTAGTGATCTGTGCAAGGAGAAACAACTCCCCATAGAGCTAAAGTAAAGGCCTCTTATCCAGCCTGAAACCTCTGCTGTACTGTCGAGGTGAAGGAGCCCTGAAACAGCCATCTACAGATGGGTTACTCTTTCTTTTGGAGGAGAATCTGGCTTAGCTTTAATGGGTTTAGATCTGACTGAGGTGGAAGTTACGTCCAATAGTCATCACCATAGAGTTCTTACTTTCAGAGAAAAGCTTACATATTTACATGTCTCTGGAACCTGGTCACATTAGGCTCAGATTAGCAGGAAAGGAGGGAATCTCGCTGTATCCCTTAGTTTATGAGGGTTACATGAATGGGGCGGTAACACTCCACTACTGCCTACCATACTTTTATAGTCTCTCTCTATGTCTAATGAGTTCCTGTTTCCCCAACTGTCTAATCTACAGGTAGCTCCTCACTGCTCTTCCGTCCAGCTGCTAAGTCAGGTCAGTCTCTCCTAAGTCTCTCTGATTTTTGACTCTCCTACAGCCCACTACAACTTGCTCCTCATGGTTGGTTAGGCCCAGTTCATCCATGGCAGAGCTTTGACCTCCCAGCTTCACTTCACCTGAGAAATACACTTTCTCAATCTCAAAATGTCAAAAGCATTAGAGATGTATATAGGGTACAGTGGCCAATACAGGGGTCAAATAAAGTCATGGATTGCACTATAAGAGGCATAAGTGATCAAGGCAGGAAGACAGTTCTGCCACATATGGAATATTGTGTAGAGTTTGGGGGATCAGTGTATAAGAAGGACATAGCTGATGTAGTTGGTTAAGGAGGCAGAGTGTAAGACATGTACATTAGCTGTTGGGTGGCCCCAAGAATAAACTTCATTTGTGGGGCCCAAGAACAAACTGTACTGGTGGTCCCAAGAATCAACTCTTCTGGAGGCCCAAATAATCAACTTCATTAGTGGACCCCGACTCAGCTCCACTGATGGGCCCCATGAATAAACTCTACTGGTGGGCCAAGAATCAACTCCACTGGTGGGCCCCGAGAGTCAGCTCCACTGGTGGACATCAAGAATCAACTCCACTGCTGGGCCCCCAGAATCAACTTCAGTGGTGGCCCTCATTATCTACTTGTCTGGTGAGCCCCAATTATCAACTCCACTGGTGGCTCGAAGACTCAGCTCCACTAGTGGGCCCCCATAATCAAGTCCACAAGTGGGCCCCAGAACAAAATTCCAGTGGTGGGCTCTATGCACCCCAGTCCGACACTACATACAACAATGTATAATTTACACGGCAAGATTTTGTGGATTATCCATCTGGGCTTTGTTCTGCTCACATTGTCGGCGTCACTAGATACGTAGCCCAACGCCCGACCCGTCTGAGCGACCGCTTCCTGCAGCTCCATCATTTATTCTCCAATGTTTTGAAGTAAAACACAAAAAGCTCTGACAGGACTTATTTTTTTTTCCACTAAATCTCCTCCAACTTCCGTTGCCAGGAAACCAAAGCATCAAAGACAAATCTGAGAGATTCCCGAAAGTCAGGAGAGGCTGCACAGGATTAGCAGCACGTTTACCCCTCTGTGTATCAGATTAAGATATTAGGGAAGGATCTGGAGAACTTTCATGTAGGGAAACAAAGTATCAATTCTAGATCAATAGCTGGACTTATCTTTACTAACCACCCGTTACCCAGACGGGATCACATGGCCGCGGCCCCGGCGCCTTGATGAGCGAGCGCTCGTTATGGCTAAAAGGGAAAAAAATAATTATTTCTAATCAAAATAAATCCTCTCGACCTTTATGGTGTCAAACAGATGCCAAAGACCAAGGAGTGCCCGACCCCCTCCAGCTGCAGCTCAGTGTTACAGGAGCTCCAAGCTAATTATTGTTATAATACATCTAAAATATGGGTTGTCTGCAGCTCAGGGGACGTTACGAGATTACCCGCGCTTGATTTACTATTGAGTTCAATTTTATTAATTTATTTGTATAGCGCCATTATATACCACAGCGCAGTACAGAGATTATCAGACACATTGGTCACTGTCCACATTGGGGCTCACAGTCTAAATTCCAGATAAACTTGTAGAATGTTACGGGAACCACAATACTGGTACCACAGATGTCGGGATTTGAACCAAGGACTACAGGGCTGCAAGGCAACAGTGCTAACTACTGAGCCATCGTGCTGCACTGTTCTAACCACTGAGCCACCATGCTGCACTGTACTAACTACAGAGCAACTGTGATTCACTGTTCTAACCACTGAGCCACCGTGCTGTATTGTTCTAACCACTGAGCCGCTATGCTGCACTGTACTAAGCAGTGAGTCACCATGCTGCACTGTACTAACCACTGAGCCACCGTGCTGCACTGTGCTAACCACTGAGCCACCGTGCTGCACTGTTCTAACCACTGAGCCACCATGCTGCACTGTGCTAAGCACTGAGCCACCGTGCTGCACTGTTCTAACCACTGAGCCACCGTGCTGCACTATACTAACCAATAAGCCATAGTGCTGCACTGTTAACACCGATCAACCATGCTGCACTGTTGTAGCTATCAAGCTACCATGTTATACTGTGCTAACCAATGAGCTACTGTGCTGTACTATACTAACTACTGAGCCACCATGCTGCACTGTGCTAACCATTGAGCCACCATGCTGCACTGTGCTAACCACTGAGCTACCATGCTGTACTTTGCTAACCAATGAGCTACTGTGCTGTACTATACTAACTGCTGAGCCACCATGCTGCACTGTGCTAACCATTGAGTCACCATGCTGCACTGAGCTAACCACTGAGCCACCGTGCTGCACTGTGCAACCCACTGAGCCACCATGCTGCACTTAGCTAACCACTGAGCCACCATTCTTCACTGTTCTAACCATTGAGCCACCATGCTGCACTGAGCTAACCACTGAGCCACCATACTGCATTGTGCTAACCACTGAGCCACCATACTGCACTGAGCTAACCACTGAGCCACCAAACTGCATTGTGCTAACCATTGAGCCACCATGCTGCACTGGGCTAACCACTGAGCCACCAAACTGCATTGTGCTAACCATTGAGCCACCATGCTGCACTATGCTAGCCACTGAGCCACCGTACTGCACTGGGCTAACCACTGAGCCACCATACTGCACTGGGCTAACCACTGAGCACGTGCTGCCCTGTGCTAACCAATGAGCCACCATGCTGCACTATAGAGCCACCATGCTGCATTGTGGTAGCCACTGAGCCACCGTTCTGCACTGTGCTAACCACTGAGCCACCTTTCTGCACTGTGCTAACCACTGAGCCACCGTTCTGCACTGTGCTAACCACTGAGCCACCGTGCTGCACTTAGCTAACCACTGAGCCACCATGCTGCACTGTGCTAACCACTGAGCCACCATGCTGCACTTAGCTAACCACTGAGCCACCGTGCTGTGTAATGCTAACCACCTCATGTGCTGCTGGGGCATGCTGAAACTTGTAGTTCCACAGCTACTATTTGCTGTGGAACATGGAACTGCAAGTGCCAGCATGACCCATAGGTCTCCATTTGCCACTAGGGGACACATGTAAGCCAGAACGTTGTAAGTCAGGGACTGTCTGTAGTTTACTTACTGTATTGTGACAGATAGTTACTGCTTAGCTTTAGTATTTCTGCACTATATGTTCTTATTTTTTGGGTTTCTCATTCTACCCCTTTAACTTACATTTATTTTGAGTTTGCTGAAGCCAATGTGGAACTAAACAGGGAGAGAAGTCACAGTGAAAGTTAAACAGGAAAATTAGTATCTAAAATGTATGAAATGTTTCTAAAATTATACAATGTTTTGTACAATGTTTCTAAAAAGATACAAAAACGAAAGACCTTAAAGGGATTTTGCCAGGACGTGCCTTATCTGCTAAGAATCAAATGTAAACAAGCCACCCTGAGCTAAGAGAGAGACACAGCCAGAGCAAAGAGCCATGCATAAGGGATCGTGTGAAATGTTCACTCAAATAATCAAACTACAACTAGTGGATTCTGTATACAAAAGACAACACCTTTTCTCCACAGCAGCTTGAAAGCTCCTTCATGTTCCCTGTCATCAGATAAAGCAGGGATCTACTCAGATAATCACACTACAACTAGTGGATTCTGTATACAAAAGACAACATATTTCTACCCGGTGCCTTGAAAGCTTCTTCAGCTCCCTCTCATCAGATAAGAAGTGTGCCCTGTGCAAGCCCGGCCACCAGCTCTTGTCAGGTCATATCTAATAGAAGCTTTTAAGTAACTAAGGGCAGGTAAGGCAGCCTGTAGCTCTCTCAGACTGCAATTTTTGTAATCACATATATTTAGAAAAGTGATTAAATACCCATTTTGGAGGATCCCACGTCAATATTACATCGTGGCAAAACCCCTTTAAGGTGAAATCTCCACTTGAGATCTATTGATACAACTTATAGAACTATATGAGACCTTGCTCCTCTGCTGCCCTCAGCCTGGTGATTCCTCATTAACCATCTCTTCTCTATTCCAGGGTTCAGCCATGATTTAAGAAAATAATGCAGGGATTTATCACCCCCTCTGCTTATGGCATAAACTCTCAGAACACATTTTAGTCACGAGCGCTTGTTGCAGCGGTGAAGCAATAGGAAATACAATTTGATACTATTTTGGTGCAGGAGCTGTGTGATATGCATAGGCTTCTGGGATTAAGGTAAGAAATCATTACAATTCCTCAAAAGTTACCAATGCATACTAAATTAATATATGCAGGCAGCAAATGGAGGAAGTGTCAAAATGTGAGAAATCTTGTATGAAGCACATTCTGGGTATGGGAACATTCTCTGCTCATTATGGGGCAATGATACAACAATGTGACTTCCAGATTAATGAAGGTGCCTGTTACAAGTGTTTGTGAGAAAAATGCAAGCGCAATAACAAGAAGGAGAAGCAAATAACAGTGAAGGATTAATCAACAAAAATTATAAATAATGGCTGTAGCATAAATAATAATAATAATAATAATAATAATAATAATAATAATAATAATAAATGGTAAGAATTAATAAACAAGCTATAATATGTACTCAACATTTTCATGCTTTATTATATATTATTTATTCCTTGTTTATTTTTATTTTAATAATAATATTTTTTCTGTTATTACTATTATAAGGAAAATATGAATAAACAAGGAATCAATAATATATTATGAAGCAACAAAAATAACAATAATAATAATAATAATAATTCTTTATTTTATTATTATTATTATTATTATTATTATTATTATTATTTTGGCCAGTTCCTATCTTACAGAAGGTTCTCTTAAAGGGATTTTGCCACGATCTAATGATGATGAGTGATCCTCCAAATTGGGTATTTTATCACTTTTCTAAATATATGTCATCAAAAAGCCTCTGAGAGCTACAGCCTTCCTTACATGCCCTTGGTTTCCTGACAGCTTACATTAGACAGGACCAGGAGCTGACAGGAGCTGATCTGGCCATGCTTGCATGGTTTGCACTTCTTATCTGATGGCAGGGAACGTGAACGAGCTTTGAAGGGACTGGGGAGAAAGATCCTGTGTCTTTTGTATAGCGAATCCACTGGTTGTAATGTAATTATCTGAGTAAACATGCAGAGGCTCCCTGGCTCTCTGCTCAGCCCTCCTCCCTCTCTCCCTGCAGCCATTGGTGAAGAAATGAAAGAAGGCTGCCTGCTGAGCTTATCTTCTCTCCTGAACAAATAAGAGGGAGAAAATAATACATACAGCTTGTGCACAATACAGTTTTCCTCTGTGGATTAGCAAAACAATGTTTGCTCAACTACAGAGACTGAGTATCAGGAACGTGCATGGGAGGTGGAGCGATGACATCACAGAGGAGGTACTTGTTTTTTTAAACACAGAAACACAACGCCCCTTTTTTCTAGCCTCAAGAGGGGAGTATCAGCCTGTTAGGTGAGGAACTCACTTCTTGGGAAAACCCCTTTAAATATAAGCTGTTGGGAAAACCCAGCAGTAACTCTTCAGTTTCCCTACAGCGCCATCACAGATCAAATAAAGCATTACACAAGGTCCATTAAAATCTCTGGTTAATGCAGGATCAGACAGGTCCTCCAAAACAAGAAGCACTCTTTGTAACTGCTCTCCACTATGATCGACAAAGGCAGCTCCTAAACAAGGAACCCCCCTCCCCACTTTTATTCCGTACTAGGTTATATGAAAATAGGTTTGTAAAATTTTTAAACTGGAGAACCCCTTAAAGAACCCAAAATAGACTGTGTTTTGGTGCCAATAGACTACATTAGCTCTACACACTACATACAATATATATATACTGTATGTAGTGTGTAGAGCAAATGTAGTCTATTAGCACCAAAACAGTCTATTATGGGTTCTTTAAGGGGTTCTCCAGTTTAAAAACTTTACAACACCTATTTTTCAATCAGTCCGGCTCTAGGTGTCCTCTACATGGGACTTGCCAGTTGGTGGTCGCTACAATATCACTCATTACCTTGGTATTTGCCGTCAAAGCCACATTACTAACCATCAATAGAGCCCTGTGACATCTTTATCATTATATCATATTCTCATGCATTTTTGTTCCATTATAACGCCCAGTGAGACACAAGGCCACTGTAACCATTTGCAAGGTAGGAAAGGTTGCTGAGACTCAGCAAGAAACCAGAAGGGCATGTGCAGCTTTAGATGTGATTGGAGTGACACATGTGATGCACTCTTTGAGATAAATAGGGCAAATTAGATGCAAATTTACACTTATACTACTACTGAACTATTCCCTTATCGTTAGGGTATGTTTCATAGTTTCATAGTTTCATAGTTTGTAAGGCTAAAAAAGACAAGCCCGTCCATCTGTTCGCCTGTTGTGTTAAGGGTGTTGATCCAGAGGGGCAAAACCCCAAAATGAGGTAGAAGCCAATTGTCCTCTTTTTGGGAAAAAAATTCCTTCCGACTAATCGGCAATCGAAAAATCCTGGATAAAATGACCCTCTCCTGAACCCTAGTCACTTTTAACTTTTTATTTATTAGCTCCAAAAAATGCATCCAAAACCCTTTTTGAACTCGGTTTTAAATTTTAACCTGCCCGTCCCTCGGGAAGAATTCCATGTCCCTGCTCTTACAGTAAAGAACCCCTTTTATGTTTGTAAAAACTTTCGTCCTCAAGACTTTTAGAGGATCCCCCTTTTGTTCTAGATAAAACCCCTGGGATAAAAAAATTTGGGGAGGATCTCTTATTGCCCTTTTTGTGTATTTAAACTATTTATTATGCCCCCCCGAAGCCTTCTTTTCTAAACTAAAAAACCCCTAATCTTCCCAAATCTTTCGGGTTATGTAGTCCACCCGTCCTTTTATTATTGTTGTTGCCCCCCCCTTTGTACCTGTTCAAGTCTACAATGTTTTTCCTGTGCAGGGTGCCAAAATGTCCCCAAATTTCCCATGGTGGTCTAACCAGGACTTGTATAAGGGGGGGAATAATGTTCTCATCATTGCATCTATGCCCTTTTAATGCACCCTGCCTATTTGCTTTGGCGCTGCTGCCGACACTGGCTGCTAAAATTAAAGTTTACTGTCCACCGGTTTCCCCAAGCCCTTTTCCATGTCACTTTTACCGGTTTTTTTCCCATTTAACGTAATCTTTATTTGGATTTTTTCCCCTGTGAAACCTTGCATTTATCTGTTTTAAAACCTCATCTCCCTTTTTCCCCTCCCCGGCCTCCAACTTATCCAGATCCCTTTGTAATAACATATTATCCTCTATTGTGTTCACACGGTGCATTGTACTGTACACGCTGCAATACGCCAGGTGTTTTAGAAGAACACAGTGACAACCGGCTCCCATTGACTTTTCCTCTCTCCAGTTGATTTGCCCGGCGCGTATCCTACGCCGGGGAAAATGTATTCATAGCTTCCAATGAGAGTTATGAGTTACCGTAATTGTGTGGTGTATTTCAGGCATATTGTGGCGCAATTACACGCCAAAACACACCCTGCAATGATGCCACGTGAATATAGCTTTAAAAAAGAAAAGAAGACTTCCATCAGATAAGAACATTTTTCTTAAAACCAATTTGCCTGGAAAACGTTTTTTTTTTTTTTTTTTGCATTTTGGCAGCCCCATGCAAAAGTTCACATATAAAATCTTGCCCTTTTCTATCTTTGGTAGCAAAGAGATAAAACTGAATGGCCAGGCTGACTGATCTCACTTTACTGCAGATGCTGCAGATGTGCATGTAATCTCATTACAAATAGTAGGCAAGGACATGATTTATTCCTCTATTTATTCCTCTATTGTTCTCTGGACAGGCCAAGATAAAGATTAGATGAGACCGCAGGGCAATGACAAGAGCCATAAATGACATATAGAATCAGCAGAGCGGGCTAATGTCACCTTATTGCAGCTGCTCCAGATCTGCATGTAATCTCATTACAAATAGTAGGCAATGACATGATTTATTGCTCTATTGTTCTATTGTTCTCTGGACAGGCCAAGATAAAGATTAGACTAGGCTATAGGGCAATGACAAGAGCCATACATAATGTATAGAATTAGTAGAGCGGGCTAATCTCACTTTATGTCTGCTGTGATGTTAGAGCTGTTCCTCATCTGCCAAGATTATAACGCTCATTATGTATGTAAGGGAATGGACTGGTTGTTTCACCATGCCCAACCGTCCCTGGTTTTTACACAATGTTTTGTATGTAAAACTCTTTAATAAAAAAACAAGTTTTAAAAAAAAAATAAAAAAATAAATCAGTCCATGAAAGGATAATGGGTTAATCTTGTTCTGCATGGTGGGGGGTGTTATAGCTTTCTTCACACTTAGCTGATCCTGCTTATAACCCTTACACCTCTCAGGCTATAGTCTGCCTAGAAAAGAAATTTCAAGCAATTTTTACATTGCTGCGTCTTCAGAGCTCATAGAGGGGAAGTCAGAGATACAAACTCAGAATCCATGTGCATAAAGAGATTTTTAAAATTATATATATATAAATAAAACAAAAATCCATATCATAGTCGCTATGGCTTGTCAATATGTGAGGACAAATGGTACGGTCCCTTAAAGGGGTTGTCTCACTACAAAGATTCACTTTCAACACGTAGGGAACACTAAATGAAGACATTTTCCAAATATATTGCTTTGTTAATCTTTTTTGTTGAGGAGCTACAAATGATTTTATCACCTTCTGAGGGCTTTCAGGTTTCTCTAGTTACAGACCTGTTTGCCTGCTCTCCCTGCTGTTTGTTCTATCTGATATCAGGGAGTGAGGTCATCACACAGGTCGGGGCACAGGACTGCCTGAGAGCTTGTGTGTTATCTGATCTTTCAGACAAAAGACACTAACTACTACTCTTTACTTTAGCTCTGAAGATTCTCTGGACCTGGGAGCAGGAGATTGATTATCTAAATAGCAGAGGTCTGAATACAGGAGCTCATATGCTAATTACAGACAGCTTGTCCAGCAAGTGATAGGATGCAGGAATGGAATATTGCTGCTTTGCTCTATGAAATAGTGAGATGAGACAACCCCTTTAAGATACAAGAAACCTTATCATGGTTTTCCTAATAACTTATAACAAGTTTTCAGCTCATTTACAGTCATAAGGAGAAATCTTAACAAGTAACAGGTTCTTGTAATCAGCAGAGAAAGAATCTCCATGTAAATGTATGATGTATGTAGAGCTGGGTGAGCTTTGATGAAAACCAATGCATTCTCAATGTCAGGCGGGTGCCGCGGAAAGCACATCATTAATATGTAGCGTCGTCTTTCTAGGATCCACAGTCATTTTTATCCGGCAGGTTTGGAAGTTTAATTCCATAAATATGTTACAAATTGATTCATTGAATCCACATAAATTCTATTCCAGGATTGAATGGCGCCGTTCAGTGCGGCCGTGGTTTACCCCATATATCACAGCGTTCGCACAGGAGGCATTGATGAAGCTTCGTCTTCTATTAATTATTCCCACAGATGCAGTGAGCGGATAAATAAGGGATTATTTACCCCAAACCGCCCCACCCATAGACCTTCCACATTGACTCCTATACGGGATCATTGAATACCTTCCGTTATTTTTGTATAGAGAAAATGATCAAACTAGAGGTGGAGACTGGAGCCGGGCAGTGCGGGTGAGGGACGCGTCGGGTCTAAGATCAATACAAGCAATTTCTTGATGTACATATACTAAATTACAGCCCCTGTTCAGACCATCCTATAGGTAATCCTGGGTGGAGTGTGCACATACTAATTTACAGCCCCTGTTCAGACCACATTATGACTAATCCTGGGTGGAGTATGCATATACTAAATTAGCCTCTGTTCAGGTCATAGTATAGGCTATTTTGGGTGGAGTGTGCATATACTAAATTAGCCTCTGTTCAGATCATAGTATAGGCTATTTTGGGTGGAGTGTGCATATACTAAATTAGCCCCTGTTCAGACCATACTATAGATAATCCTGGGTGGAGAGTGCATATACTAAATTAGCCCCTGTTCAGACCATATTATAGGTAATCCTGGGTGGAGAGTGCATATACTAAATTAGCCCCTGTTCAGACCATATTATAGGTAATCCTGGGTGGAGTGTGCATATACTAAACCCCTGTTCAGACCACATTGTGGCTAATCTTGGGTGGAGTATGCATATACCAAATTTGCCCCTATTCAGACCATACTATAAGTAATCCTGCGTTGAGAGTGCATATACTAAGCCCCTGTTTTAGCATCACATACTTGTGGCTAATCTTTTTGGGGGTGGTAGTGTTTGTCATATATAACAATAATTGCAACAAAATTACCCTGTTCAGACCATATTATAGGTAATCCTGGGTGGAGTGTGCATATACTAAATTACAGCCCCTGTTCAGACCATATCATTGTTCATTCTGGGTGGAGTGAATCTATAGCAGTCATTGGCATTTCCCAGGTAAACCCTTACTATGGGGTTAATAGTTAAGTAAGTTTCCTACTAGTCAAGTAAGTGAATGAAATCATTTTAATTTCAGACCTGTGATTGGTTCTTATGGTGTTTCTAAACCTGGGCGTCATAAGCTGTAAGTTTCCGTTGAACAAGTACCACATGGGTCTGAAATGCGTAAGCGTCACATCAACATGTTTTATTCCCTGGCTGCGAAGTTTGAAATAAAGTTATACTTTCTATGGACGAGCAGGATCAACAAGGATTGTTTTGCCATATACTTCTTAGTAATCACGGCCCTTTGGAGAAATGCACACAGGATGGATTTGCTGTAAAATAATTTTCTGCAAATTTGCACAGAAAATCTTCCTTACATTCAAATTGCAAACATGCAGGTGAGATTTTGCACAAAATGTAGATTTTTTTTTTTGCATTGACCTGCCATAAGGATTTTAATGCACACAGCATGTCGTTCCTTGGGGATTTGGCCGTTTCCCTCCATTGACTTCACAGCAAAATATGCAAAAAAAAATTGCATGTCCCCCTTTCTGTGAGAGTAGGGTTTTAAAGATTACCTGTCGCTGCAGCAATTTGGTGGACCCAATTTTTTGGGGTGAATTAATTTTTTGGGTTTTGCACTGCAAAAATTAAGTATAGCAAATCTACCAAAAAACGCACAATTTGTGCAAATTTTCCTGCGCGAAATTCCAGCAAGGGCAGGATTTTTTGGGGCACCCCGGTGCATTTACCATTCCATTACAAAAAACTTATAGGTTTACCGATAAAGACTAGCGTCGACTCGGGTGTTTTGGGGGGAACAATGACGACAACCAGTGGCCGCCTATAGTTATTCAGTTTTACAACCTGAATTATATCGCCGTTTGATGCGCTTAGTAATGGATATTGTCCATAGAAGCGGTGTTTCGGGGACTCACCACAAATTAATAAAAAAACTTAAAGATAAGTGCAGTGTAAACTGACCCTTCATCTGACTTATAATGAGTGCTTACTGATGAGAATAAATACATACCGATTCTTCAGGCTAAAAGACTCATTTTTTTCCCCCAAATTTGGGGGGAAAATGGTGGTACGTCTTAAAGTCCGAAAAAAATATCTAGGGCGTTTTATGGTTCGGTGCCTTAAAGCCCAAAAATACAATACTTGAAAAAACCCTCCTGTCCCCCTGCAAAAAAAAAACAAGTGCCTAAAACCCCTCTGAAGTGCACACAGGCGGAGCCTGCGCATAATGAGCACCCTTCAGGGGGACTTCAACCCCCCTTAAGCAACTAATGGGGGTTGCTAGATAGGGTGGGTTCGTTTAGGCCCCGTCGTCTTAAACCCCAAAAATAGGGAAGGGTGCGTCTTATGGTTGGTGCATTTTAAATCCAAAAAATACAGAAATATATTAAACATAAAACATAACAAAATAGATAAAACTTAACCTAAAATAAATAAAAAGCACATATAATAATTTTCTAAATAATATAAATAATTTGGCATAATATAGCAAAAAATAAATCAAACATGACATAAAATAAAAAAAAAGTATCATAAACATAATTAACAAAAATATAAAGTAATAAAAAAACATAAAAAAACACCCTAACACAACATAATGCAGTATAAAGCAAAAAGTTAGTATGAAATAATGTAACAAACAAAACAACCTAAAATAAAATAATATATTTTCAATACAAAAATAATAATGACATAATATAACAAAAACAAAATAATGAAAACATAACAATATTTTATAAAAAAATAATATCCCTATATAGTTTATAAACATTGTGCATTGCCCGGCCGCACAGCCATAATGTGCCCAAAAGGACATATTCTGATAAGAGGAAAATTACCATCCACGTGTGACCAAAAGTGAGAGCACAGCAAAAGATTTTTGGAAATTTTGGTAACTCACCCGAGTTTTAAGGGGGGTTTGTCCAGAATGTCGAGATCGGGGGCCATGCCCTAAATGCTCACGTTGTCTCCGGCTGTAAACACCCCCAAAAAAAAAAAAAAAAAAGAAAAAGATGAAAAATATGATTTTTTTTAAAAGGGGTTGATTTACTTATTTACTATGTTAAATGATAAAAAGGTTTATCCACAATGTACTCATAGCTGAAATAAAAACTCTCCCAGTTGACTTTTGAATTTGTGAGGTACATTTGAAACCAACGTTTCCTTTCATTAATAAAAATCCCTATCTGCGGGTTTTCCCCCTCCCCTTATATAAAGCCCCTTTTGCGGGTTTTTTTCTCTTTCTCTGAGATAAAATCAGAAAAAACCCTTTCCCCTTTTGGGTCAATTTAGAACCAAAAATTTTTTCCCATTTGCCAAACGCAGAAAATGAGAGGGAGAATTTTTTAAGGCATTTTATTACTTTTGCAAAGTCACAATTTCCATACACTGGGGTACTCCCCCTTTCACAATTGGACCGCCCATTATGAGTCAGGCTTTGGAGGCTTCTGATAGGGTTTTTTGGCAACATCTAATTTAAATTTAAAACAAAGCGGGGGTGTTTTTTAAAGGGACCTTAAAACACACTACTTCTGTAATGTAAATCATGGAAAGTCTAAAAAAAAAATCAGCCAAGATATCAGGAAAAAGAATTGTGACTTGCACAAGTCTGGACATCCCCGGGGGCAATTTCCAGATACCGAAGGAGCCCCATTCATCGACAAACAATTATACACAAGTAAAAACAAGATGGGGGAAAGTCCAGCCCCATAACGCTCTCAAGGGGAAATCTTTGTCCCACATGTGATATCAACCCAAGAACAAAAAAAGACTTTTTAAATGCTTTGGGAAGCTGGTAAGATTGGTCATTTTCCACATAAACAGTACTGTATCAACATGGGCCCCCCGAACGGCCACTCTGCAGGAAAAAGCCATTATTCCAAAAAAAAACATAGAAAAGCCAGATTAATGTTTTTAATGCACAGGGGCAAAGCCTACATTTCTGGAGACAGTCCTGTGGGCTGACAAAACAAAATAGAACTGATTGGGTTAAAGACCCTCGTTTGTTTGGGGGGGGGAAAAGGGAAAAAATTGGAAACCTAAGAACACCACCCAACTGTGAAACATGGGGGTGGTGCTAAGTTTGGGGGTTGTTTTTTCTGCAAGATGGGGCTATGCACTTCACAAAATAATGACTCATGATAAAAAAGATTATGTCATTCAAAACATCAGCCCGGAACTTTCAGCTTGAACAGAAATGGGGCTTTCAAATGGACCCAATGACTGAAGCTACTGCCAACTGGTTACTAAGTGGGTTTAAACAGAACCAGTCCCTGTTTTGGGGGCGGCTGTCACAAAGCCCTGATCTCAATCCTATTGGGGAAAATTTTTGGCAAAGTGAAAAGGCCAGTGGGGGCGGGGACCCCCCAAAAATGGCTAGGACACCATTCTGTCGGGAAAAGCGGGGCCCAAAAATTTCCCCCCAAATATTTTGAGAACTTGTGGGAAAGGGCCAGAAGTCTGACCCCAAGTCCTCTTTTTAAGGGAAAAACCCCAAATACTAATGAAATGGAGGGAACTTTGACTTTACAGAAAAGTAAAAAATGCCTTAAAAATTCTCCCTTCATTATCTGCATTTGGCAAAAAGAAAAAAATTTTGGTTCTAAATTACCAAAAACGGGGGGAAAGGTTTATTCTGATTTATTCAGAGAGAGAGAAAAACCCGCAGAGGGGCTTTTATAGAGGGGAGAAAAACCCGCAATAGGGTTTATATAGGGGGGAAAAAAACCTGCAGATGGGGCTTTATAAGGGGGATGGAAACTGCTGTTCCAAATGTAAAGTATATATAAAATTACTATATATGCTTGTTATCTTTACAAATAATAATAATAATAAAAAAATAAAATAATATAAAATTTTTAATCATAAATTTTTATGGATTATTACTAATCCATTTATACTAGTATGTTTATTTTAATTATTTGTATTACTATTATTGTTATTTATAATCTTACGTTTATTTGTATTATTATGATTTATGACATTTATTTTTACTAATTCTTGTTGTTATTAATTCTCTTTCATTTTCTCTTGATTGTTTTAGGTTTGTTTTCTCCTGTTTCTCTACAGTTAAAACTTTGTGCCAATTATAGTTTAAAAATGCTAGATGACCAGAAGAGGTTATCCTCCCAAACTGAAAATTTAGCTGACCACCCCCGGTGACAATTTCGGGTGAGATTCAGTCTGTGGGTTTTTCTACACCATGTCCTCATTTAACCAAGCGCCGAGCATTCCTTAATGGATTACACGGGGGGAAAAAAAAACTTTGGGTTTTGACATTGGAGACAGGATGAGAACAAGTTCCATGTGACCTTTAGTAAATCATTTAATCTCCTTGCGCCTAGAGCTGCAGTGTTTCTAGGAGATGAGGAGGCCGCACGCAGGATTACTACTCATGTAAATTAAATCCGCCTTCCCCAGGCTATATACAAAAAAAAAAAAAAATAAAAATATATATATATATATATATTATTAAAAATATATATATATATATTAAATGTATTTCATTGTTTTCAAAGTCTTTTATAAGCAGGAATATTCTATGGGTCATGTTGTAGCATTATCTCATTCAAGACAAGTAGAGCCAAGGTGAATGCTAGTAACAGAGATCATCTCTGTGGTTACAATATACAATGTTACAATATACAATGTTACAACATACAAAGCTACAACATATAGTGTTACAATATACAATGTTACAACATACAATGCTACTGCATAGTGTTACAATATACAATGTTTAAATATCAAGTTTAACCAACAATGTTACAATATACAATGTTACAGCAAACAATGTTGCAGCATACAATGCTACAGCATACAATATTACATCAAACTATGTTACAACATACAATGTTACAACATACAATACTACAGCAAACAATGTTAAAATATACAATGTTACAGTATACAATGTTACATCAAACAATGTTACAATATATAATGTTGCAACATACAATGTTATAATATGCAGTTACAACAAACAATGTTACAGTAAACAATGTTGCAACATACAATGATACAATATACAATGTTACATTATACAATGCTACAACATACAATGTTACAACAAACAATGCTACAGCATACAGTGTTACAATATACAATGTTACAACATACAGCGTACAATGTTACAAAATACAGTGTTACATCATACAATGCTGCAGCATACAGTCTTACAGCAAACAATGTTTCAATATACAATGCTACAGCAAACAATGCTACAGCATACAATGTTACCATATACAGTCATTATTGCTTGGAGAACCAGGAAAGGGTAACCCTATATGTACCGTATTTTTAGGGGTTCCTACTAATAAAAAAACACTGTCCAAAGCAGGAATCTCCATCAATCAAAAGACATGGATTTTTCCTAGACAAATTCCTTCTGGAATATACGTTGATCTGATTCTAAGTACTAAGAACCACTTGATAATATTCCATCTTGATATTGAGGTCCACCTTTGTCTCCACGTGTATCTTGTAATCAACACCATCCATGTCACCAATAATAGTGGTGAGATATAAATATTCTGTTACCAAAATCTCGCTTTGTTACTGACCCTGACCTCATACAGAGATCAACCTTTTTCTTGACTGAAACCACTAATATAGTGGAAGCCAAAGCATACTTATCAAGAAGACTATAGACAGTAAACTCTCTATATGTTCTTGGACACAGGATTGAAAAAAACTAGGTGCTGCTATTACTCCACCCTTGAGGAGTTCAGAAAGTCAATTTGAATCTGATTGAATCTTCATGGGTTTAAAGCATAGGTGTAACTATAGCCATAGCAGCTGGGCCCAGTGGTTGAGGAGACTCACTCTGTTTCCAAACCACTGTACCTTTGTATAGAGAATAACAAGTTTGTGGCTTTGTGCTATATAGCAGTACTGTAGCAGTTTGTTATTTCATTTATGGCAGGATTAATTATAATGTCAATTATTGTTATTTTATGAGTAAGAACGTTTAGCGCTCGAAACGCGTCAGGAACTTGGAGAACCTTGGATATTTTTAACGTTATTTGAATTAAAGGATATGTTTTTACTTTAAACTTATCGGTGCCGGAGGTTTCAACCTTGTTGGGATTTGTTAGATTAATTATTGCTACTTATGTTGCTTTTTCTGTTTACTCTCATTAGGCGTTGGGGGCACAATCTTTTTTTATGGGGCCCTATGAATTCTAATTACCCCCCTGGTTTAAAGCTAAATAGAATATCGTCCTTGGCATGATTTAAGCTTGCGTTATTCCATCACCAATTCTATCAATTCTGTGTAGCTATAAAGCACGTGTCAAACTCAAGGACTGCGCCCCAAAACCTGCCCACCAGCTCATTTTATATGGCATGTGAGAGCTTAGACACATTGAGCAGGGACGGACAAGGACCGGCTCTCCGCTTTCCACAGAGGATGCAGCCAGAGCCTTACAGAGGTAGGGGTATCAGCATAGGAAGCGGGCGCCATCTTGGATTAGGGGCTTTGGTATGCACCTCCACACTTCTGTATTCAGCATCTTACAGGTGGTTGCACAGCTGTGACCACCATATTCAGGCCCTCTAGTCACCCTTCAAGGTCTTCCAAATGCCCTTTGAGGACAACCATAATGCTTATATGACCCTTGGTGAAAATGGGTTTGACAACTCTGCTTTAGGGTATTCAAAGATAGAGGTGGCAGCATTGTCCTGGTGCCTTAGAATGGCCAAAAGTCTCTCTGCCACTTAAGGTAACACTGGTACAATAAATGGCACCTACAGATGGGTTCACCCTTAACTTTTTTTTACATATTTTATAGAGGACTCCAATTTCTGACAATACAAATTCAATACACTAATGTGACATGGAAGCCGAATCCTCAACAGGCAAACACAGACACACAGAGCCAAAACAACTCCCGACAGAGTAACCGGAAATCCTGTGTTTCTTTTTTTTGTTTGTACGAAAGCTGATCCTCTGTCACCATTCATCGTGGGATATATCAAGAGGAAAGGTAAAGAAAGACACACCTACAGTCGGTGAGGGCCCAGCCACACCTTATGCATTAGGACTAGTGTTGAGCGAACAGTAAAAAGTTCTAGTTCGATTAGAACCTCAAACTTTTGTGAGTTCGGTTCGAACCCCATTAAAGTTAATGGGAGAAGATGTTCTGGTTAATTTTTATATCTATACAGGTGAGGAGAAGCTGGAATCACCATCCATAACAGTAACTGGAGACGTGGAACAACTTGGTGAAGAAAATTTGGCTCTAAGAGTCACAGAAAAAACTGAGCGGCTAAAATACTTCATTCCTTTGAATGGCGAACTGAAAAGATGAGGACAGCTTGCAAGCAGGGGCGTAGCTATAGGAGGTGCAGCGGTAGCAGCTGCTACAGGGCCCTGCATCCTGAGGGGGGTCAAAAGCCCCTCTGACATATAGGAGATTTGGAGACGGTGTGTTATACAATTACTGAACCCCCAAAACAGCAAAAACAGAACTTTTGGGTACTGAGTATGATTTAGCAAATCCAAGCCCTTTGTATAATATATATCCATGCACATGAGAGTTAGGTGTTATGTGAGCCTGCAAATGTCGCCTAATAATAGCTTCTGGGTGTGGGAAAGATGCAGCCAGCAATACCAAACTCCTAACTATTGATGTCTATGGAGAGGAAAATGCTATCTAGTCTGTACAGTACAGAGAGTGAGCTGAAAATGGTGTTCACAAGGCAACACAGTGAAATATATATATAACATGATCATGTGATTTTAGCGGCCTACACCTCAGCGATGACGTTTTTGACGCTTCTCTGTGCTCTGCACTGATTGAATGGGGCCAAAAGTGCAGAAAGGTGAATGGATATGGCCAAAAGTGCAGAAAGGTGATTGGATGGGGCCAAAAGTGCAGAAAGGTGATTGGATGGTGCCAAAAGTGCAGAAAGGTGATTGGATGGCGCCAAAAGTGCAGAAAGGTGATTGGATGGAGCCAAAAGTGCAGAAAGGTGATTGGATGGGGCCAAAAGTGCAGAAAGGTGATTGGATGGAGCCAAAAGAGAATAAAGGTGATTGGATGGGGCCAAAAGTGCAGAAAGGTGATTGGATGGGGCCAAAAGTGCAGAAAGGTGATTGGATGGTGCCAAAAGTGCAGAAAGGTGATTGGATGGCAGCAAAAAGTACAAAAAGGAGATTGGATAGGGCCAGAAGTGCAGAAAGCCGCTGAAAATGAAACTGGAAATGATGGTGGTGAAACTAGAATACTTTTTTTTTTTTTTTTTTTTTTTTTTTTTTTTTTTTTTTTTTTTTTTTTTTTTTTTTTTTTTTTTTTTTTTTTTTTTTTTTTTTTTTTTTGGGGGGGGGGGGGGGGGGGGGGGGGGGTGGCGGGGGGGGGGGTGGGGGGGGGGGGTGGGGGGGGGTGGTGGGGGGGGGGGGGTGGGGGGAGTGTGGGGGGGGCCAGGGAGGGGGCGGGGGGGCGGCGCGGGGGGGGGGGGGGGGGGGGGGGGGGGGGGGGGGGGGGGGGGGGGGGGGGGGGGGGGGGGAGGGGGAGGGGGGGGGGGGAGGGGGGGGGGGAGGGGGGGGGGGGGGGGGGGGGGGGTTGGCGTGTCGAACTAGAACTTTACTCGAACGATCAGTAAAATATTCTAAATGTTCTAAAAATTCGAGAAGTTCTACTAGAACCTAACTTTTCTAGAACAATTCGATCAACACTAATTAGGACCCATAAGGTTTATGTTACTTTGAGGTAGAGACCTGAATGGCAAAATTATAAAATGCTACAAGATTGCATAAAATGAAGCTATAAATGGAAGCGGAGAAACTTTAGTGGAGCTATTTCCATATGGACGTGGCGGTGGATATGTAAGTTCAGCAGACACAGCCGCGGATAAGATCTAATCAGACACCAGGGCCGATGAATAAAACCCTGGGTTGGTTACATAGACGACATTTGATTTATTGAGAGGATATGTGAATCGGGAATGTAAAGCGATTGCTGCAGCTGCAGACAGTGATGTAACGCTGACCTTTCCGGGCTGGAGGGAGGAATGAGGAGTAATCACAACGAGCCTCACAGGAGACGCACAACACGCGGCGCCATTTGTATTTTAGGGTAATGTACAGTCAATCGGCGCAGGAAATATTCATCATATCAACTGTGAGAGGAAATGTCCCTGGAAACTAATGGAAGAAACTCGGGCTTTATTCTATAAATGTCAGGACGGAGAAATATCTCCAAAGTCCAAATGCTCCCGGAGATTCCAGTGCTGGCGCCAGGGTGGGTCTTTTGGAGCATGTTAGTTATGAAGCACTTGCATTTTAGTCTGTGCAAATAAATGTTCAGTGAAAATTGCCAAAAAAATTACCATAAATTGCATTTAGAAATAAATTGCATAAATTACATCTAGAAATGTATCCAGACCCTTTTTGAACACTGTTATTGACTTCACCATGACAAGTTCCTCTGGTAGAGAGGTCCACAGTCTCACTGCTCGAACAGTAAAGAATCCCTTTCTATGTTTATGTAGAAACTTTCTATTGCCACAATGCTGGAGAAGAGTCCTATATCTGCCACGGTGCTGGAGAAGAGTCCTATATGTGCCATGGTGCTGGAGAAGAGTCCTATATGTGCCATGGTGCTGGAGAAGAGTCCTATATGTGCCATGGTGATGGAGAAGAGTCCTACATGTGCGTGGTGCTGGAGAAGAGTCCGATATGTGCCATGGTGCTGGAGAAGAATCCGATATGTGCCATGGTGATGGAGAAGAGTCCTATATGTGCCATGGTGATGGAGAAGAGTCCTATATGTGCCATTGTGCTAGAGAACAGTCCTATGTGTGCCATGGTGATGGAGAAGAGTCCTATATGTGCCATGGTGATGGAGAAGAGTCCTACATGTGCGTGGTGCTGGAGAAGAATCCTATTGTTGGGGCTGGGGAGAAGAGTCCTATATGTGCCATTGTGCTAGAGAACAGTCCTATGTGTGCCATGGTGCTGGAGAAGAGTCCTATGTGTGCCATGGTGCTGGAGAAGAGTCCTATATGTGCGTGGTGCTGGAGAAAAGTCCGATATGTGTCATGGTGCTGGAGAAGAGTCCTATATGTGCCATTGCGCTGGAGAAGAGTCCTATATGTGCCATGGTGATGGAGAAGAGTCCTACATGTGCCATGGTGCTGGAGAAGAGTCCGATATGTGCCATGGTGCTGGAGAAGAGTCCGATATGTGCCATGGTGCTGGAGAAGAGTCCTACATGTGCGTGGTGCTGGAGAAGAGTCCTATATGTGCCATGGTGCTGGAGAAGAGTCCTACATGTGCGTGGTGCTGGAGAAGAGTCCTACATGTGCGTGGTGCTGGAGAAGAGTCCTATATGTGCCATGGTGCTGGAGAAGAATCCTATATGTGCCATGGTGCTGGAGAAGAGTCCTATATGTGCCATGGTGCTGGAGAAGAGTCCTATATGTGCCATGGTGATGGAGAAGAGTCCTACATGTGCCATGGTGCTGGAGAAGAGTCCTACATGTGCCATGGTGCTGGAGAAGAGTCCTATATGTGCCATGGTGCTGGAAAAGAGTCCTATATGTGCCATGGTGCTGGAGAAAAGTCCTATATGTGTTATGATGCTGGAGAAGGTGTCCCCATATGTCCATGGTGATGGAGAAGAGTCCTATATGTGTCATGGTGATGGAGAAGAGTCCTATATGTGCCATGGTGCTGGAGAAGAGTCCTATATGTGTCATGGTGATGGAGAAGAGTCCTACATGTGCCATGGTGCTGGAGAAGAGTCCGATATGTGCCATGGTGCTGGGGAAGAGTCCTATATGTGTCATGGTGATGGAGAAGAGTCCATATGTGCCATGGTGCTGGAAAGAGTCCTATTTTTGTGCCATGGTGCTGAGAAAAAGTCCTTTATGTGCTCTGGTGCGGAGAAGAGTTCCTATTTGTGGCCATGGTTGATGGAGAAGAGTCCGAATATGGCCATGGTGGCTGGGGAAGAGTTCCCATTATGTGCCATGGTGCTGGGGACGAGTCCGATATGTGCCATGGTGCGGGGGATGAGTCCGATATGTGACATGGTGCGGGAGACGAGTCCGATATGTGCCATGGGTGGCTGGAGAAGAGTCCCTTATGTGCCATGGTGCTGGAAAAGAGTCCTATATGTGCCATGGTGCTGGAGAAGAGTCCTACATGTGCCATAGTGCTGTAGAACAGTCCTATGTGTGCCATGGTGCTGTAGAAGAATCCTACATGTGCCATGGTGCTGGAGAAGAGTCCTATATGTGCCATGGTGATGGAGAAGAGTCCTATATGTGCCATGGTGATGGAGAAGAGTCCTATATGTGCCATGGTGATGGAGAAGAGTCCTATATGTGCCATGGTGCTGGAGAAGAGTCCTATATGTGCCATGGTGCTGGAGAAGAGTCCTATATGTGCCATGGTGATGGAGAAGAGTCCTATATGTGCCATGGTGCTGGAGAAGAGTCCTATATGTGCCATGGTGCTGGAGAAGAGTCCTTTATGTGCTCTGGTGCTGGAGAAGAGTCCTATTTGTGCCATGGTGATGGAGAAGAGTCCGATATGTGCCATGGTGCTGGGGAAGAGTCCGATATGTGCCATGGTGCTGGGGAAGAGTCCGATATGTGCCATGGTGCTGGGGAAGAGTCCGATATGTGCCATGGTGCTGGAGAAGAGTCCGATTTGTGCCATGGTGCTGGAGAAGAGTCAGATATGTGCCATGGTGCTGGAGAAGAGTCCTATATGTGCCATGGTGATGGAGAACAGTCCTACATGTGCCATCGTGCTGGTGAACAGTCCTATGTGTGCCATGGTGCTGAAGAAGAATCCTACATGTGCCATGGTGCTGGAGAAGAGTCCTTTATGTGCTCTGGTGCTGGAGAAGAGTCCTATTTGTGCCATGGTGATGGAGAAGAGTCCGATATGTGGCATGGTGCTGGGGAAGAGTCCTTTATATGAAATGGTGTTTGAAAAGAAACCTATTTGTGTTAAGGTTGCTGTTAACGGGTCCTACATGTGTCATGGTGCTGGGGAAGAGACTTTTATGTGTTAAGGTTGCTGGATAAGTATCATGCATGTGCCATGGTGCTGAAGAGGAGTCCCACATGTGCCATTTCAATTAACAGTTGTGCATAGACCCTGCATGCAACCTTATAAAGCACTTTCTGGACCTTGCCACTGCAAGATTATATATTTTTTATATTGAAGACCCTTTGAAACAAGTATAAGATGGATGCTATTGCTCAGCAAAATTCTAAAAGGCTCATGGGAAAAGAGCTGGGACACCTACTGGATGTAATGCTCTTCAAATCACATCCGAATCACTGAGCCTTGCAATGTGAATAGGATTAATATCATACATGAATTCTTTCTTAGACAAAATACAGATCAGACTCACTGAGCCTTTCAATGTGACTGGTATGAATACCATACCATTCAGTCATCGGCAGGCAGATGCAGATCCGACTCAGAGCCTTGAAATGTGACTAGCATGAATGTCACACCAATTATTCATCTGCAAAAATATGCAGATCCCACTCACTGAGCCTTAATATGTGAATAGGAGTCACACCAATACCATACCAGTGTTTCAACTGCAGACAGCAGTTTTGGGGTGTTTGATCCTCATCAGTGCAGTGGCCTATAGAGTCCCAGCTCTTTTTTCCATGAGCTTTTTACAATATACTTACATTTCAGTGGAGTGATCACAGTATATAAGTCTCCACACACCTTCAAGGCGCCTCTCCCCTATCAGAAACATTCCCCTTTTTTGTTCTGAGCAAAACCTATGTTCAGTTTAGGTGCTTTATTAATTTCTACCACAGCTAATTTAATAAGATGTGTGTTTAAAGGGGGTAAATGTCAAACATCTGTTGTAGCGACATATAGTGAAAGTGTTGGGTTGTCTGGGACCCACCATGGAGATGATTCTTGGGGCACAAAAGTGGAGTTGATTCTCGGGGCCCACCAGTGGAGTTCAACATTGGGGCCCACCAGGGGAGTTCAACATTGGGGCCACCAGTGGAGCTGATTCTTGGGGCCACCAGTGCAATTGATTCTTGGGGCCACCAGTACAATTAATTCTTGGGGTCACCATTAGAGATGATTCTGGGGGGCCACCAGTGAAGTTGATTCTTAGGGACCAACCCTGGAGTTGATCCTTTTGGGCCCCAACCCGTGGTGTTGATTTTTTGGGGCCCACCAGTGAATTGATTCTTGGGGCCACCAGTAGATCTGATTCTTGGGGCTACCAGTTGAGTTGATTTTTGGGGCCCACTAGTCAAGCTGATTGTTGGGGCCACCAGTGGAGTTGATTTTTGTGGCACAAAAGTGGAGTTGATTCCTGGGGCCCACCAGTTAAGTTGATTATTGGGGCCCGCCAGTGGAGTTGATCCTTAGGGTCCACAAGTGAAGATGTTTCTTGGAAGGCCATCAATGAAGTTGATTCTTTGTGCCCACCAGTGGAGTTGAATATTGGAGCCCACCATTGGAGTTGACCCTGGGGGTCTACCAATGGAGTTGATACTTGGGGCCCACCAGTACAGTTGATCCTTAGGACCCAAAAGTGAAGTTGGTTCTTGGGGGCCCATTAATGAAGTTGATTCTTTGTGCCCACCAGTGGAGATGATTCTTAGGGCCCACCAGTGAAGTTCATTATTGGGGTCCACCAGTGGAGTTAATTCTGGGGGTCCACCAATGGAGTTGATACTTGGGGCCCACCAATAGAGTTGATAGTTGGAGCCCACCAGTACAGTTGACCCTTAGGGCCCACAAGTGACGTTGATTCTTGGGGGGCCATCAATGAAGTTGATTCTTTGTGCCCACTAGTGGAGTTCATTTTTGGGACCCATTAGAAACCCAGCAGTCGAGCTTATTTCTGGAGTCCATTCCACAAATGATCTCTCTTTCTCTGCCATTCCCCCTGAAATGTAGCTCCAGTCCTGCCACACCCATGGTCCCACTATGCCCAGCCACCAACTCTAGAGGGCCAAAGGGTCTATCACATAGTCTCCTGTGGGCCAGTCCAAACCTGGCCCCATGGCTCGGTCACTGCACTGTAAAGGGAATCAAATGAAAGGCTTTTATGAAAGGATCTATTGCTACTTTTGGGCTATTGTGGGCACCGCTGAGAAGACCATTCCCTTGTTAGCCCAGCTGGATCATGAGTCTTTCTCTATTGTTTTTGATTAGGTTAACCCCCATGGTAAGTTGTATTAAGGAGCCCATACAGAGGCATAGCCCTAACTGGTGCAGAGGTAGCAGCTGCACCCAGGCCCTAGAGTCCGAGGGGGCCCAAATGTCTTGGGCCACATAAGAAGGCACCAGCATTATACATGGCACGTTACGGACTGTGCATTGGGGGCCCCAGAACCTCATGTTGCGCCTCTGGGGTCTGTTGCCTTCAACAAACATTTTCAATGAAGGAGACAGTTTTTAATAAGATTCTGAACCTTCCCGAATCCTCCCCATTCCGAGTGGTGGTCACGTTCCCATCGGGCGCCGCTGTCTGCGCACCTGGAAGGGAGTTCTGCTCGAGGAGTTTGTTGAGAAGGATTAATAGTTGTTATTTTGACATTTACTTCTAGAATAATTTCTTTCATCATTTTCCCAGTTTCTGGGGATTTGTAAGTCTTTCCGCCATTCTCTCTACCTGTTCCGCTCTTGCACTCGTAACCCACAGAGAAGCTGCACGGAGACAGCAGAAGAGCCCCCGAAAAATGAGCACCAGGCTCCCGGGTTCTTAAAGGAGAATTCCCACCCCAATGATCAACTGCCAACATGTAGGGAAAGGTAGATAACAACCACTACAAAATACATTGATGCTTTGATTTTGCTTCATTCAGGAGATGAAAGAGAGTTTATCTGCTGCTAGTGTACGTAAGTTTCTCTAGGTTACCGACCACCTCTCTCTGATCTCTCTATTTGATTGCTCCAAGCTGCCTCTGACTAGGATGAGTCACTCCCTGCTTAGTCTTATCTCTAGCACAGGAACTTGCTTACCAAAGTTAACGTTAAACTTAGAGCTATGTGGCCTTGTGCACTATATAATATACACCTCTTGCACTCACGTCACTGTAACAGGAATAGCTAGGAATAGCAGAGTTTATATGTCAATCACTGCTATAGAGCTACCCACAACCTGAACAGGAAGTAGGAGCCTGAAGCTGTAGAACCACCCACAGCCTGAGCAGGAAGCAGGGTCTGAAGAATTAGTAATGCCTACAGTCTGAACAGGAAGTGGGAGCCTGAAGCTGTAGAACATCCTACAGCCCGAACATGAAGTGGGAGCCTGAAGCTGTAGGATCAAACACAACCTGAACAGGAAGTAGGAGCCTGAAGCTTTAGAACCACCCACAGCCTGAGCAGGAAGCAGGAGTATGAAGAATTAGTAATGCCTACAGTCTGAACAGGAAGTGGGAGCCTCAAGCTGTAGAACATCCTACAGCCTGAACAGGAAGTGGGAGCCACATGCTGTAGAACATCCTACAGCCTGAACAGGAAGTGGGAGCCTGAAGCTGTAGAACATCCTACAGCCCGAACATGAAGTGGGAGCCTGAAGCTGTAGGATCAAAACCCCAAACCCGAACAGGAAGTAGGAGCCGAAGCTTTAGAAACACCCACAGCCTGAGAGGGAAACAGGAGTCTGAAGAATTAGTAAAGCCTAAAAGTCCTGAACAGGAAGTGGGACCTGAAGCGAGAACATCCTACAGCCCGAACAGGAAGTGGGGGGCCTGAAGCTGAGAACATCCACAACTGAACAGGGGTGGAGCCTCAAAAAAAGGGGGGGGGGGGGGGTAAAACCTCCCCCA
>JAODAL010034698.1:0-43920 GCA_025379985.1 Phyllomedusa bahiana | reverse complement strand
GTTTTTTGTCTTTTTGTTTTCGATACGGGGTTTAATATATATCAAAGTGGCTTTCCCCCGGGCCGGGGATATTTTTAGGAGTACTGTTGTTGTTTTTTTTTTTGTGTTCCCTTTAAGAGTAGCACTATCCATTTTACGGGTCAGGGGTGGGCCCGCGACCCCCATTCCGGGTGCGGGCACACCCGTGGTCCCCGGGGGACGGCGGCCCCGGCCGCCCGCTTAAAGGGGCGGTGGGCGGCTCCCCTTGGCCGGCCCGGCCCCTCCTTCAAAACCCGGCCGGGGCCCCTGTTGGGGGTTTCCTCAGCCCCCCGGGCCCCGCGCGCGCCCCCGGCCCTTTCCAAAGGGGCCCCGCCCCGCGCGGCACGGGAAGTTTTTAAAGGGCCCAAATATACAGGAAATTTGGGCTTTTCCCTTTCACTGCCCCTATTTTAGCCTCCCCCTTTCCCGGGGGCCGTTGCCGGTTTCCCCCCCCGGGTTTTTGGGCCTTTTTTCGGGCCTATTGTGAAAGCATTACAAACCCTTTTTGGGAAACTTCCCGTGAAACCAAACCATTACCCCTTCCCTTTCCCTTCGACCCCGCTTCTTCCCGGGGAAGGGGGGGGGGGGGGCCCTGGCCCCTTTGGGGGCCCTGTCCCCCGACCAAAAATTTGTGCCCCCCTGCCTGCCTTTTTGCCTGTTCCCGACTCGAGCCTGCCCTGACGATTCTGCACCCACCCCTATACCTGGGGCTTCCAAACCAAACAAGCAAGCCCAGGTCAGGGGGAACGACCTGGTAGACTCCCGCCCGGGAAAAGGTCCATCCCGCTTTGCGGCGGGTCTGGTAAAAACCCCAGGTCCTACTTAGTTTTCGTTCCCTGGGTGGCAAAAACCCCATTGCTTTTGGGGGTTTTCCGGGGAAACCCAAACCTTAGGGTTCCCCCAGTACGGGGCAGAAAGTTGGGGCCTTTGGTTCCCGCCAAGGTTTGCCTTTTTCCGTCGGGACGTGCCCTCACCCCCATTGTGGCCCCTGCATTTCAAAAACAGCTTTTCAGAAACCCAGCAATCAGCCATTCCCCGAAATGATGAAAGCAGCCCCTGGCCGTTCAGCAGCAACCCCCGCTCCCGTGGTCCGCTGCTCCCCCGGCTCCGGCCCCCAAAAACCCGTGGTCCCCCGGCCCCCGTTCTATTTTATCCCGCCCCAAAATTCGATGGGGACCCCAAGGCCTGCAGGGGCTTTATAAACCCAAATTGCTCCCTGATTTTGGGGTTAAAGGGGGGGAAACCCCCAAATTTGTCTACCAAAACGGTTTTGGGGTGGGTTCATGATAAGCTTTCTCTCCGGGAAAGCCCTGGCTTGGGCACCCCCCTCTGGGACGGGGGGACGTTTCCGGGCCCACACCCTAACCGGGTTCATTCCTAAACCAAAGTTCGGAGTTTTTTCCGAGGAACCGCCCCGGGGGCCCCCTCTTTGCAGAGCCCCGCCTTGCTAAAACCTGCCCCAAAAGGGGAAACTTTTTTCTGGGGGCGATTTTTCCCGAAACGCTTCCGCACTCTGGCCTGGGATTTTTACCCATGGAAGGGAAGCGGCTTTAAAAATTTCCCCACCTTCAAGAAGGGCCTCTCCAGCCGCATAAAGGGGTCTCAATATCCCCGGGTCCCCGCCTTTCCCTTTGGGGTGCCCCTTTTTTCCTCTGGCCACTCGGTTTGGGACACCCGTTTCGGGGGACGCCAGGGGGAACCCCGGGCGGGGGAACGAGAGCAAGCTAGACCCCGCCCGTTTTCCCCGTCGGGCCCCCCAATTTTTTAAAAAGGGCCGCCCCCAGTCCCCCTCCCCCAACCTGCCCCCCGAAGAGGGCCATGGGGGTGGATCGGGCCCCACCTGTCCCCAACTGAGCAAACCCGGGGAAGACGTGAGGGGGGAATTTTGTTGTATTTGTGGCAGCAAAGCCCCAATTTCCAAGTTCCTGCCCACTGCGCCCTCAGCGTGGGGGGGAAAACGGGGCACCTAGGATACGTGGAGAAAACGCCCCTTTAGGTGGGGCAAACCCTTTTTCCCCTCGCCTGACCTTTGCCGTGATTTGCGGCCTGGGCCGGGTGCCCAATTTCAGGTTCTGCTTTCCCTTGATTTGGGGAATTCCCGGGGAAATTTCTTGGCCCGCTGCTCTGGTACCCCAGCTTTAACCCCCCTGTGTTTCCCCCGGGGAGAAGACCAAAACATCTTTTTTGGGGGTCAGGGGAAAGAAAAATTTCGGACCCAAATTTGGGTTTTCCAAAACTGACCCCCTGGCCCTCAGTGGGGGATGCTGCAAAAAGAAGAAAACTTGCGTTTTTTTCGTATCCCCGTTCCCTCCTCGGCCTTTCCCTCCGGGGGTTCCCTTTGGTTGCAAAGCCAGCTCCCGTCCCTTCGATTGGCGTCGGGGGGAAGTCGGATTTGGGGGTTCAGGGGGGCCCGTCTCGCTGTTTGGTGGAAACCTGCCCGGTGTTACCGTTTCCCTTGGGGGGATAAAATTCAAAAACCTCTGGGGGCCCCTTCCCCTGCACCATAAAAAAGCCTTCGCGAGGGTCTTCTCCGAAAAGCAAGCTGGGGACTTTCCCGCCCCTTCGCCCTTTAACGACTTTTCCTTTTGGGACCTCCTCCCCGGGGGGTCTCCTCCCGTGGCAGGGTTTAAACCCCTATCGGAAAACCTTTGGCCCTTGGCTATGTCCAATAAAATCAAAAAGAGAATTCCAGGGGGGGTTTTATCCGCAAGTCCTTTTTCCCCAGCGGGGGGCCGGGGTTCTTTTTATGGAAAGAAGGAAAAAAAGCCTGCGTCCTTCCCAATGGGACAAATCGGGGGCCCTCAAAAAGTTTCCCGGTTAAAAAACCCGCTATCCCCTCCCTTTGATCAGGGAACTTTTTGATCTTTAAACGTGGGCCAAGTTTTTTACAAAAATTTTGGCCCTTTCGAGGGGCTTATAATTCATACGGTACGTGAGGGCGACAAGGGAAAGGACCCCCCCCCCCCCCCCGTTCCCAACCCCCCCCCCCTCCCCCCCCCCCCGGAGGGGGCCAATTCGAGTACCTGGTCATCCCCTTCGGGCTCTGAAATTTTGGGGCCCCCGGCCTTTCTTCCAAGAATTCGTCAATGACATCTTCCCGGGCTTTTTACATTTGGTGGTTGGTTATTTTGCGATTTTTTGGGTTTTTTCCCCCCCGACCTTGAATCCATCAATTTCACGTGCCCCCGGGGCCTCAGACGTCAAAGGGCCCCAACGCCTCTAGGGCCAAACTTGAGAAGGGGCCAGTTTCATCAGCAGGCCTACCATTTTGGGGTTTCATCATTTTCTGAAAAGGGGGCCTAAGGATGGCCCCCCCGGGGAAATTGGGGTCTGCCGCCCTTTAAAAGTGGCCGCCCCCCCCACGGGTCCCCGGGCCCAATAAAAAGTTCCTGGGGTTCGCCAATTTTTAAGGGCCCAAAATTTATCCCCAATTTTTTTTTCCCTCGCTGGTGTCCCCCTTAGTGGCTTTTCCAAGAAGAACGCAAATCCTAAGATTGGCCCCCACCCGGAAGGGAAGCCATTCTAATTTAAAAATGGGGCCTTTTCGCCCCCTGCCCCAGTGCTCTTTTTTTGGCCTGTTTTAATGAACACCTTTTTTTTCCGTGGTCGACGCCTCCTGGGTTTGGGGCCCGGGGGCCCAATACTCCCCCCTGGAAAGGGCCCAAAGGCAAAACCCCCCGGGGGGGTTTTCTTTTCAAAAAATTTTTTTCCTTGGGGAAAAAGGAATATTTCTATTGGCGACCGGGAATTCCCGGGGCCACCCAAGCTGGCACTGGAAGAATGGAGATACCTCCTGGAGGCGGCCCGTCACCCTTTTCGCATCTATACCAAACCTAAAAAATCTGCTTTTATCTCAGGGTGCCCAAAAAGCTTAAATCCCGCCAGGCTCGTTGGTCTCTCTTCTTCTCCCCCGGTTTTAAATTTTTTTATTTCATTTTTTGCCCCGCGGAACGAAATGTCAAGGGGGGGACGCTCTCTCCCCTGCTTTTGGATGTGGGCTGGGGGCGAGTCCAAATCCCGGACATTAAACCCCCCAGAACGGGTCATCTCTGCCGCACCAGGGGATCTACAAACGGGATTTCCCCCCGGCAAGAATTTCGTCCCGGGCCAGCCTTTTTTGGGGAAGGGAAAAAATTTGTTTATGGGGTCAATGCTCCCGTATGGGGGGACCCCGGGGGTCAGGGTCCCGCTTCTCATCTCCCGATTCTACTGGTGGCCGAGGGCCCAGCCCCGGATGTTTGTGAGCATGGGGGGCCTTTCGCTTCCTGTGCCCGGAAACGTTCCTCGTCTCAAAACCCGGGGTTGCTCCTGCCCCTAAACCCATACCCACTGTCCTTGGGAAACCCCTGTGGCCTAGATTTTTAAAGGGTCTTTCCCTCCCTCCGCTGGCAACCCATGGTTTTTGGGGGGTTACTGACCGGTTTTCTAAAAATGGGCCCCCCTTTTTCCTCCCCGGGCCCTTTCCCTCTTTCTCCCTCGCCTTGCCAGTCAATTTTTTTTTTCATATTTTTTTGGCGGGATGGGCTCCCTCGCACATAGTGTCGGACCGTGGCATTCATTTGTCTCCAGATTTTTGGGCTCCCTCTGTAACCAACTACAAATGGAAAAATGGGGCTTTTTTTTTCAGCCTACCACCCCCCGTCCAATGGGCAGGTTTGAGGAAAATAAACCAAGCCCTAGGTTGTAAGCGCCAAATTTTTTCTCCGCACGCCAGGGGTGATTGGGGCCCGCCCCTTTTTGCCCCGGGGCCGAGTTTTTTTTAAATCATTGGACTCGGAGTCTGCTGGTGTGCTCCTTTTCCTTTATTGTTACGGGCGACATTCCCCCCCCACCCCCCCCTTTCTGTGCCCCCCCCCGGGGGTCCCTGCTGTGGAAGAGCTGGGCCCGGAAACTGACTGCTATCTGGAAACAAAATCCCCATTCGCTATCCCCGGCCTTCCCCCCCACCCAAAAAGGCTCAAGCCGACAAAAAGCGAAAAAACCTCCGCCAACCTTTTTTTCCCCCGGTGCAAGGTGTGGCCCGTCGGCTTTAAAAATATACGTTTCAAAGGTTTTCCCGCTATAAGCTGGGTCCCCGGGTTCCTGGGTTTCCTTCGAGGGTTTCTCAAGGGCCCAAAACCCGTTGGGATACAAGGGCCCCCTTCCCCCCCTTGAGGGTCTCGAAAATCCTTCATGTCTCCCTGCCTTTAAAAACCCGGGCGTCCCTTTTTCCCCTTCTTGGGGGCTTGCTCCCCCCCACTCCCCGAGGCCGATACCCCCGTTGTTTTTCGGTAAAAGGGGATTTTTAGACATGAAGGCGGGGAAAAGCGAGGCGGGGTTTTTTCCCCTTTTACTGGGGAAAGGGGTTTTTGGTTCCCCAAAGGGGAGGTCCTGGGAGCCCGGGAACAAAATTTTGGATCGGGAAATAATTCAGAGATTCCTCCCGGCCGGGAAAAAGGGGGGGGGCCGAAGGGGGGCGTTTTAGGGGGGTGGGCGGCTCACCCGGGCCCGGGCCCAATCCCTTTTTTTACCCGGCCGCGCTCCCCGTTTTCGGTTTTTCAGGGCCCCCCGGGCGGGGCGTCCCCCACATTTAAGGCCCGCGCGCCGGGAATGTGAGATTTAAAGGGCCAGTGTACCCGGTAATTGGCTAATTTCCGGGGACTGCCCCCCATTTTAGCCGCCCCCTTTTTCCGGGGGCCGTTGCCGGATCTTCAGTGCCATTTTGTATTGTGAAAGCGTTTAGGCTTTTCCTGACTTAGGTACCGACCATTAGCTTCCGTTCCTCGACCCCGCTCCCCTTTCCCCCCCTGTCCCGACCTACTCCTGTCCAGACCCCCAACCCGTGCCCCCTGCCCCCGCCTTCTTTTGGGTTTCCCGACTTCGAGCCCGCCCGACATTCTGCACCACGCTATACCCCGGCCCACCCCGCAAGCAAGTCAGTCAGGGGGTAACGGACCTGGAGCTCCCCGGGGCCCAATCCATCCCCCGCTTTGCGGCGGGCTCTGGGGTGAAAAAGGGCCCTACTTTGTTCCGTTCCTGGGTGGGTTACATCTTCGCTTGCGGTGGTCCAGTGGATACCCCTACGTCCGGGTACGTGACTTACTGTTTTGGATGTTTTAATTTGCTTCTCTCCTCCTGTTTGGGTGTAAGAATGAAAAGGGGTTTGTTCCTTTTCCCCTAGACTTTATTTGGTCATCGGGATTATCTATTATCGGATACGGCATGATAATTGACAAATGAGGGTTGACGATTTTGACGCAATCGTTTCTGGAAAGTAAAAATTTTTGGCAGCCATGTAGGGAGCAGTGCCAAGGCAAAAAAGGATTATGGGGTGTATGAAAGGGGCACAGAGCACATGATGGGGGAAAAAAAGCTCTACCATTATACATGTCACTGGTTAGCCACACATGGAAAAATTTTGTACAGTTTTGGGCACCCGTTCACAGGAAAGCATTTAGAGCTTGAACAGGTAAAAGGCGGGGAACAAGAAAAATAAAGGACTGGGGTGGATGCAATACCCAGAAAAATTTAAAGATTAGGGGTTTTTTAGTTTAGGGAAAAGAAGGCTTCAGGGGACATAAAAATAGCATAAATATTCCGGGGTAAATTTATAAGACTCTTCAAGATGTATTCTACCCAGGATTGTATCGAAACAAGAAGTGTCCTTTATATCAAAGGAAGGAATTTTTCACAAAAATATAAAAGGTTTTTTATCCTGAAGCAGTGGACTGGGGGGACTCTCTGCCGAGGAACTTGTCAGGGTAAAATTCACTAAAAAGTTAAAAAAAGGGTCTGGATACATTTTAGAGAAATAATATAAAAATTCTAGTGACCGGGGTTCTGAAAGGTTCTGGTACATTTCTAGATGTAATAATAAAAAAGTTATAGGACCAGGGTTTCTGGAAAAGGGGTCTGGTACATTTTAGATGTAATAAAATAACAATTTTTAAAGTACCGAGATTCTGGAAAAGGGTTTGGGAACTTTTCTAATGTAATAGAACAAGTTATAGGAGGGGATTCTGGAGAAGGGTCTGGATACTTTCTAGATGTAAAAATATAACAGTTATAGTACCAGGTTTCTGAGAAGGGTCTGGATACTTTTTAAATTTAAAAAATAAAAGTTTATAGGGGCCCGGGTTTCTGGAGAAGGGTCGGGGACATTTTAGATGTAAAAATAAAAAAAGTTATAGTGCTGGTTTCTGGGAAGGGTCTGGATACTTTTTTAGATGTAATAAAGAACAAGTTATAGGACCAGATTGTGAAAGGTCGGGGTACTTTTAAATGTATTAAAATAACAATTATAGTCCCGGGGATCGGAAAAGGTTCTGGTACATTTCTGATGTAATAATAAAACAAGTTATAGTGCCCGGGACGGGAAAAGGGGTCGGGAACTTTCTGATGTAAAAATAGAAAAAGTATAGTGACCGGGATTCGGGAGAAGGGCTGGAAACTTTTCAATGTAATAATAAAAAATTTTAGTGACCGGATTGGGAGAAGGGCTGGATACTTTTTCTAGATGAAAAATTTTTAAAACCCAATTTATGACCGGGTTCTGGAGAAGGGTCTGGATACATTTTTAGATGTAAAATATAAAAAAATTATAGTGCCGGGGTTTGGGGAAAAGGGGTCGGGATATATTTCAGATGTAATAAAAAACAAGTTATAGGACCGGTTTCTGAAAGGGTTGGAACTTTTCTAAGTGATAAAAACCCAAGTTATAGTGCCCATTTTCTGGGAGTCTCTATTCCCCCCAGACCTACCATTTTTCCTCCCTTTATTTCTGTCCACGGGACCATGCCAAGTCTGCTCCTATTTGTACCACCCCCGCACCTTCATAGTCACGCGGCATTCACTCAGGGGTAGCGACCGGAATCCCCGCAGCAAAGTTTAACTGTTTTTTGCGGCGGTTTGTTGGATACCAGGGGGCCCCTTGGACCTGCTCCCTGATTTGGTTAAAATCCATCTTTCCCGTGACCAAGGATCCACTACCTTTGATTTGAAACTAAAATTTTTGGAAGTAAAATTTTTGCTGCCCTTTTTCATTTTTGAAGAATTCACAATTTGGAGGTGATAAGAACGTTATTAAGCCCATTGTATAAAGGCACTTCCGGCAATTTATAGAAAAATAGGGAGATTTTAAAAATAATGGACGTTTTTTACACCCCCCCGGGCCCATAACTTTACTCCTCGACCTTCTCGTAACTGATGCTAGAGGGAAAGTTAGTGCTGGCTGGTTTCACGATTTGAGAGCTTTACTCACTTTATTTATAGGTGAATGTCGGGTGCCGGTAAAGATTTATCCATCATGTAAAATATGTAGTAAAAGTCAATGTTATATTTAGCATTAAGCAGAGATTGTCCACAACTTCTACTTTTTGGTTTTTGTTTTTGGTAAGGACTTTCAAATTGCATGGGGCCTATAAAGATAAAAAGTAAAAAACCAACACAAGTATTTTTTTTAATAATTCTGCTATTTAAGTGATGCCGATCAATTCCAGTGACATTTGTCATTAAAAAGTACAGAAAAGAAAAAAGATATTAAAAAGGCATAAAATCTATTTTGTTAAATACTCTTCAATTGTTTTGCCATCTTGCTTTAGATCAAGAAAAAGTATTTAGGGTTTACCCCTAGGGAGTTTATGCCCTGATTAGGGTTGACAAACTGTTTAAAAAAGTTAAGTTCTAGTAGAACTCAAAAATTTTTAAAAAGCCGAACCAAACTGAACTGAACATTTACTGTTTGTTCAAGAAATTTTTAGTTTTCACGCCCTTTTCAGGTTCGTCTTCAGTGGCTTTCTGCCTTTTGGGGGCCATCCAATCACCTTTCTGCATTTTGGCAGACATCCAATCACCTTTTTTGAAATTTTGGCGACATCCAATCACCTTTTTTGCATTTTTGGGGGGCCCTTAAACACCTTTCGCACTTTTGGGGGGCCATCCCCAAACATGCAGAGCCCAAGATGGTTTTAAAAAAATCAAATTTTTGGGGGTAGGCTTCCCCTCTGGCCCAAAAAAACATGACCATTTTTAATATTTCACTGTATTTTCCTTTTTAACCCATTTTTTACTCACCCTTACTGTACGATCTCTTTGTTAATAGCATTTTTCCTTTCCATAGACAGCAAAAGTTAGGGAGTTTGGTATTCTGGCTGCATCTTTCCTACACCCAAAGCGTTATTTTGGGGACATTTTCAGGGTCCTAAACCCCACTCTATATACATGGAATATATTATACAGAGTGTTTTTATTTGCTAAATCATACTTATTGCCCCAAAAGTTCATTTTTTTCCTTTTGGGGTCATAATTGGATAACACCCGTCTCTAAATCTCCTACGTGTCAAAAGGCTTTTGGGGGCCCCCCCGGGGTGCAGGGCCCCGTAGCATGCTACCCCTGCACCTCCTATAGCTACCCCTGCTTTTCAAGCCGTCCCCCATCTTTTTCAGTTTGCCATTTAAAGGGAAAGAAGTATTTTAACCTTTAATTTTTTTTTTAAACCAATTTTTTTTCACTAGTTTTTTTCCAAAGTACCGGGTTTCTTTATGGAGGAATTCCACCCCTCTCACCTGTATAGGGTTTAAAAATTAAACCCAAAAATTTTTCTCCCATAGACTTTTAAAGTGGGTTTGAAGTTTGAGTTTGAGTAGAACTTCGAACCGAACTCACAAAAGTTCAAGGTTTAAATCGAACTAGAACTTTTACTGTTCGCTCAACACTAGTTCTGATCATGGTATCCATTACTAGCTGATGGACTTTATTATTAACGGACTCCTCAGGGGAGTTGGGTAGGAAGGGCATGTTCACACAGCGCATTTCGCCGTGTATTGCACTTTAGACGCTGTGTTTTTTCGCCGTATTTTTAGGTTTTCATAGCCCAAGAGACTATGGATTTTGCTCTTCCCCCCAGTGCCCCAAAACGATATATTGTACCCCACGAGAAAAAGACATGTCATTATTCCGCCCCTTTTCCGCCCCCACAAGCATGGGGCATGGGCAAACCCCCCCTTGCTTTGGAAGTTGTGCTGATGACGCCCTTCCAGAACACACGCATATCCGCGAATACTATGCCACAATTTTTTGCCCGTGACCAACCCTTTTTTTTTTAATAGCTTTCATATTTTAAGATCAATACACAAGGGCCCCCCTTATAATACTGCCCTTATTACAAGAATATAATATATAATACTGCTCCTTGTACAGAATAAACTACATAATATGCCCCCTATGTACAAAAATAAAAACACTATAATAATTTCCCCCCTGACAAGAAAATAACTACTATAATATCCCCTTTTGTACAAGAATAATAATCCTGTGTTTTTTACTCTCACCATAGGGAAGAGGAAAACTCAAGAAAAAATTTTGTAGCGCTCAGGGAGGGTAGAATAAAATAAAATAAAATAAGGGACGAGACACTAGGCATCTAGCCAATTAATATGTCTCTTTAATGTCCAAATTAAAAGCAGAACAGCAAGACGCGTTTCCCGAGGATCTACCTCGCTTCATCAGTTGCATGTGTTCACACTGCATGGATTGTCCTTTATATATAAAGTTTTACAATCACTCAATAAAACATAAAAAATGTTATAACAAGAATAAAACACTTACATTTTTGTTGAAAAGATATAAATAACTGTAAAAAATATAATAAAATTTAAAACAATTTTTAGAAAATGACCTTAATCTCTAAAATAAAAGAGATTTTAAAAAGATAAATTAGAATGTACTGCATTACCGAGGACACTAGGGAGAGCACTTGTCCTGATTACCAATATAGTTCAAACCAATATTTAGTTCACTCAAAGTTCAGCTTATGTAGTTACTCTGAAAAAACAGCAGGGTATACTGTTGCTACCTATATTTGTCAGAAAATAAAAGTATGCCCAAAAAAAAAAAAAAAAAAAAATGTATGCCCGATAAATGTATGCACAAAAAAAAAAAAAAATGTGTGCCCGATAAATGTATGCACAAAGAAAAAAAAAAAAAAAGTAGGCCCGATAAAAATGTGCCCAATAAATATATGCACATATTAAATGCACAAATGAAATGTATATCTAACAAATATATGCAATGTATACCCGAATAGAAAAATGCACAAATAAAATGTATGCCCGATAAATATATGCGCAAATAAAAATAAATATCAGACAATGAAATCAGTCATCTCATTTAAGCCATGTGGATTGAGCGTATTTAGTTTATAGATCCAAAAAGTTTCCTTTTCGGACAATCTCTTTTCTCTATCTTGTACATGGTCAGGAACATGTTCAATAGGCTGTACCGTAAAGCTAGGAGTGATACCTTTATGGGCATTTTCGAAATGCCTTGGAATACTGTGGGTGAGTACCATATGATTGATGTTGTATCTATGGTTATTCACCCTTTTAGACAACTTCATGACCGTACGACCTATATACTGTATACCACAAAAGCACGTTATTAGATAAATCACATAGGAACTCCCGCATGTCATATGTCGGGCACACATTTTTTTTTTTTTTTTTTTTGGGCATACTTTTATTTTCTGACAAATATAGGTAGCAACAGTACACCCTGCTGTTTTTTCAGAGTAACTACATAAGCTGAACTTTGAGTGAACTAAATACTGGTTTGAACTATATTGGTAATCAGGACAAGTGCTCTCCCTAGTGTCCTCGGTAATGCAGTACATTCTAATTTATCTTTTTAAAATCTCTTTTATTTTAGAGATTAAGGTCATTTTCTAAAAATTTTTTAAATTTTATTATATTTTTTACAGTTATTTATATCTTTTCAACAAAAATGTAAGTGTTTTATTCTTGTTATAACATTTTTTATGTTTTATTGAGTGATTGTAAAACTTTATATATAAAGGACAATCCATGCAGTGTGAACACATGCAACTGATGAAGCGAGGTAGATCCTCGGGAAACGCGTCTTGCTGTTCTGCTTTTAATTTGGACATTAAAGAGACATATTAATTGGCTAGATGCCTAGTGTCTCGTCCCTTATTTTATTTTATTTTATTTCTACCCATCGCCTGAGCGCTACACACAAGTTTTCTACTGAGTTTTCCTGCTTGCCTATGGTGAGGATGGTGAAAAACACAGTGATTATCTATTGCTGCCGGAGACCACCGAGAATCTGTAGAGGGCTTACCGACCTGACTTGGAGTTTGGCTGCTCGGCTTTGATCCTCGGGGATCGTCAATTTTCTACAAACGCTTATATGAGTTGTGCCATTTACCTTGCACAACTCGTCCAGGTGAGAGACTAATACACCAGAATTTTTAAACTTCATACAAAAGTTTATGTGCACGAGGTGCGCTTCTCTCTGCTCCTTGTTTCATTTTACAGTGATCTAGTTACTATGTACAAGAATATAACTACTATAATACTGCTCCTTTGTACAAAAATATAACTACTATAATACTGCCCCCTATGTACAAGAATATAACTACTATAATACTGCTCCTTTGTACAAAAATATAACTACTATAACACTGCCCCCTATGTACAAGAATATAACTACTATAATACTGCTCCTTTGTACAACAATATAACTTCTATAATACTGCCCCTATGTGCAAGAATATAACTACTATAATACTGCCCCGTGTACAAGAATATAAGAATATAACTACTGCAATACTGCCCTCTATGTACAAGAATATAACTACTATAATACTGCTCCTTTGTACAACAATATAACTACTATAATACTGCCCCTATGTACAAGAATATAACTACTATAATATTGCCTCCTATGTACAGTAATATAACTACTATAATACTGCTCCCTATGTACAAGAATATCACTACTATAATACTGCCCCTATGCACCAGAATATAACTACTATAATACTGCCCCCTATGTACAAGAATATCACTTCTATAATACTGCCCTCTATGTACAAGAATATAACTACTATAATACTGCTCCCTATGTACAAGAATATAACTACTATAATTCTGCCCCCTATGTACAAGAATATAACTACTATAATACTGCCTCCTATGTACAAGAATATAACTACTATAATACTGTCTCCTATGTACAAGAATATAACTACTATAATACTGTCTCCTATGTACAAGAATATAACTGCTATAATACTGCCTCCTATGTACAAGAATATAACTACTATAATACTGACCCCTATGTACAAGAATATAACTACTATAATACTGTCTCCTATGTACAAGAATATAACTACTATAATACTGTCTCCTATGTACAAGAATATAACTGCTATAATACTGCCCTCTATGTACAAGAATATAACTGCTATAATACTGCTCCCTATGTACAAGAATATAACTACTATAATACTGCCCCCTATGTACAAGAATATAACTACTATAATACTGTCTCCTATGTACAAGAATATAACTACTATAATACTGTCTCCTATGTACAAGAATATAACTACTATAATACTGCTCCTATGTACAAGAATATAACTGCTATAATACTGCTCCTATGTACAAGAATGTAACTACTATAATACTGCCTCCTATGTACAAGAATATAACTACTATAATACTGTCTCCTATGTACAACAATATAACTGCTATAATGCTGCCTCCTATCTACAAGAATATAACTACTATAATACTGACCCCTATGTACAAGAATATAAATACTATAATACTGCCCCTATGCACAAGAATATAACTACTATAATACTGCCCCCTATGTATAAGAATATCACTTCTATAATACTGCCCTCTATGTACAAGAATATAACTACTATAATCCTGCCCCCTATGTACAAGAATATAACTACTATAATACTGCTCCTATGTACAAGAATATAACTACTATAATACTGTCTCCTATGTACAAGAATATAACTACTATAATACTGTCTCCTATGTACAAGAATATAACTACTATAATACTGCTCCTATGTACAAGAATATAACTACTATAATACTGCTCCTATGTACAAGAATATAACTACTATAATACTGTCTCCTATGTACAAGAATATAACTACTATAATACTGCCTCCTATGTATAAGAATATAACTACTACAAAACTTTCCCTATATACAAGAATATAACTACTATACTATGTACTAGGTTATATAACAGGGCAATCTTTAGGGAGGTTTGATTTCACAATGTTACAATCTTCGTGGTTCTCCCACTGGTTCCCATAAATCCTCTCTGTGAATGATGCAGTTCTACGTGTCGGACTCTGAATATTGTTACAATTTGTCCAGTAACCATTCACCATCTCCGAAGTTTTGATGTAAAATCGAGGAGTCACATATTGGCAGCGAGCTTCAGGAAATCTAATCAAGGTATCGATGATTTATGGCCGCTTGCTTTAGAAATGATCATTTGTTCCCACGTGATGTAACAGCATCAAGCAGATCGGGAATGACTTTGGAGCAGAACATGTTGCCACATTAGCCCCTTAATGACCATGAGCAGATGCCGGTTCCAACACTATGGGATACATCTGTTCTAATGATCTTGAGGGTACTGCCCAGCGTGCCAATGGGATTGCATGGGTAGGGTGACTGTACACGGGGGATGGGGGGTGGAGGTCTTGTTACAACTGCCAGGATAGGATATATCTCCGATCTTGGTTGTTTAACCTTTTAGATGCTGCAGTCAATATCAGCAGCTAATATGTCCGCCCTCTATCTGTTTACAGGGACAAACATCACTCAAAAAACACAGAAACAAGGTCATACAGCTCAAAGGCTGGACTGAAAACTGAACCCAGTAAAGAGGCAACACTGGCCGCTATGCTACTTGGGAAAGATAAACAGGTGCAGCTGATTGCTGAGCAGTAGCTCACACACCCCTCCACAAGGGGAACAATTAGACTGCACATTACATTGATACCTGTTCACACAGTATGCAGAAAAGCCATAGTACAATACATGGGGAAATTGCACAAATGCAAAACTAGTGATAAGACAACCACTCACACCCCTTCTATGCATGAGGGGGTGGCTGCTGGTATTATAATTGCATATAGATAAGGCGATACAAAAGGGTGCCATTAATGCCATTAATGCAGATACGTGTGGTGCACCATGTTGACTAACAGCCTATTACGCCACTACTATTTGATTGGGCGGGCTGCCCAGCACTTGTTAGGTGTCCAACACAAAATACAGACACCCTCTGCTCCCCAGTACTTTTGGGCAAAAAATTTGACATACTGGAAAAATATCAAATATGAGGTATTAGTTATTACAGTGGACACTATACGCAAGTGTGCAAGTCCCTCTATTTGTCCACTGGTATCCCGCAACACAGAGCCCCAATGGGGTACCAGGGCAGCTGGGGGCCTAACGAAGGCCCAAGGTTTAACTTCCATGTCTACCGATAGTTCCTTATACATTTCTTGTCTGTCAGTGTAAAACTGATAGTAAGAGCAAGTATGGACAGGGAGGCACCAGTTTTCTGGCGCGCTTTGAGCCCAAAAACCTTTCGCAGCCGTGTCCACAACATATGAACAGTCGTACGCCAAAATCTGCCGCATTGTGCAACAGACCTCACCATTAGATTCACCATTAGACAGGAGCATGTCACGCCAGAGTCATAGGATTAGACTAATTTATAAATGTGTCACACGAAAATGTGGTGCAAAACTGTCGGTACAAGCAGGGCCATATTTTCCATTGGGCACACTAGGCAGTTGGCTGAAGGCCCCACAGGGATAGGAGCCCCTGGTGGTCTATGGATGTCCCAGGAATACAAAAAACATACCCTGGATCCTTGGGTGGCATTGCTTATTTACCTGTTTGTGTGATTTTAGGATGTGCAGGAAGTTAAAAACCATAGTGGAGAAGGGAGCCAAAGACTCCCTGCCCTGCTTATTAGTCCTGTAGGCTGCCGGTGCCCAGACATAAGTGGCGTGATAATATGGGTGTGCTTGGGGGCGGGGGCCCGAGGTTTGTCCAAGTGTGATGTCATGCAGGTCCCACTGCAGTCCTATGCCCCCCTAGGGGCCCATAATTCTGTTAAGACAGCTCAGAGCAAATTTAAAGGGGTTGTCTCACTACACTGAGTCATCTCACCTCAGTCCTGTTTTCATTTTGAATTCAGGGGCGTGTTTACTGGCTTCCTTAAGCTGCTGTAAAGGCTAGGTCTGTAGCTATAGCGACCAGTGCTGACAGCCTATCAGGATAGATCAAACAGGTCTGTAGCTATAGCGACCACTGCTGGCAGCCTATAAGGAGAGATTGAACAGGTCTGTAGCTATAGCAACCAGTGCTGACAGCCTATCAGGATAGATCAAACAGGTCTGTAGCTATAGCGACCTGAGGAGCTGATGCAGCCCATACAAGAGGGGATAACTAGGAACAGGTAGGACACTGTTAATGGAAACATATTACAAAGTGACTTGTTTTTGCAAGATCTTTAACATAAAAAGCAGCGATCCCTGTAGTGAGACAACCCCTTTAACTCCTTAAGGCTGAGGCCTATTTTTTTCCCACGTTCTTTTTTCCCTTCCACCTTCCCAGAGTGAATTTTTTTTTTTTTTCAATCTACATAGAGATATGAGGGCTTTTATTTTGCGGGACAAGATGTACTTTCAAATGGTGTCATTCACATTACCATAGAATATACTGGGAAACCGCTAAAAAAATTAAATTGGGGCAAAATATGAAAAAAACATATTTGCACCATTTTTCCAGATGTTTTGTTCTTTCGGCGTTCATTCTTCAGTTTTGATGTGTTATATGCATTCTACAGGTTGATACGAATCCGACAATACCAAACATTTTGGGATTTTGTTATGTTTTGGTGCCATAAAAAAAAATCCAAACATTTTCTATTTTTGAACTTTGCGCAGCGGTGCCATGTTTTGCAACCAATAACTTTTGTGTACTAAAACCTATGGACGTGAATGAGGCGTCATTTTTTGGGGGTTGAAGCGGTCTTTTTATTGATATCAGTTTGGAAAGCATGCATTTTTTAAAATTAAATTTATTCCAATTTTTATTCGATGTGAAATAACCAAAAAAACTAAAATTTGCCGTTAGGAAATTTTTTTTCTTCTACGGTGTTCAGCGTACAGTATACATGATGTTATATTTTGATAGATTTTTTGGAAGCGGCGATACCAAATATGTGTCACTTTTTAATTATTTTTCTTTGATTTGGGGGTGATTTGAACTTTTACTATGTTTTAATTTTTTTTACACTGTAAAACATTTTTTTTTCCTTTAACTTTGAGTCCCCCTAGTCTGCTTTACCACCAAGGAGAGCGATCATTTTTACAGCCTAATGCATCGTAATTCAATGCGTTAGGGTGTACAAAGATGGCGGTTTTACTACTTCCTGTCTGGGTCTAAAACATGGCAGCAATGGAAGCTTTCACAAGGCTTCCAGCTGCCATGTTAATCAACCTGGGCCCCGCAATGTTGCTGCAGGTGGCTGGATCGGAGTGAGAAGTGATGTGCGGCACCGTTTGTCATTGATTTAGATGCCACGGCCATCTATGCCGCGGCGTCTAAAACAGACATCCGCAAAATGCGTGCATCCAGCTGTTGGGAAACTACAACTCCCATCATTGCCACTAGATTATATAAATGCATGATATGAGTAGTAGTTTCCCAACAGCTGGAGGACTGCAGTTTGAGGATGCCTGGTCTAAGAGGTTAAACAGTGCGGGATAGCGGCGGCACCATCCCACGCTGTAACCTCTGCATGTTAGCTGCTAATTGCGCTACTACTAAGCCCCTTACCGGCATCAGGACATATCCAATATCGGTATGGGGTTAAAGTGATGTTGCTGAGAGCAAACTTGTCCTAGACAAACTGTAATTACTATTAGGGCAAAAAAATATCCGTTATTTCCCTGATAAAACTGAATTAGCAAAAACTAACTTATGATAATTATTAAATTATATGCAAATAAATAATATAAAATTAATATAAAATGGTATAATAAAAAAATAATATACAATTAGATAATATCCCAAAAATATAAAATAATATCATAAAAAATGAAGATTAAATTAAGCAAGTTAAGTTAATTAAAACCGATGCAGCATCTACGATGAATCCCGTTTTCAATGTGGTATTGACGGAGTTATCGTAGTATTATCAGACGGCTAGAAATAAAAGAAAAGCCATTAGAATAGCATGTGGGGGAATTCCAGTGAGACCTGTGGGGTGCCGGCTATTGCTGAATGTAGCGTGAAGACTGACCCACTGATCTACATTTTGATGCACGAAAATTAACATACAATAGTATAATGATAGTATAAAAAAAAACATATTTTGTAAGATTTTGATTCAAAAAAAGAGAAAGACAGAATCCAGGACAAAATTTTATTATGGATATTATTAATTTTTTCATTAGAAATTATATGAGAGCTTGAACAGGTTCAACCGCGGCAATGAAAATGATAAAAGGACTGGGTGGACTGCAATACCCAGAAAGATGAGAAGATTAGGGTTATTTAGAGAAAAGACGGCTTCCGGGGGATGTAATAAATATGAATAAATGTATTAGGTGTCAATATAGAGATCTCTCCCAAGATCGATTTATACCCAGGATTGTATCTAGAACAAGGGGGCGTCCTCTACATCTACAGGACAGAAGGGTTCTACATAAACAGGGAAAGGGATTCTTTACTGTAAGAGCAGTGAGACTGTGGAACTCTCTGCCAGAGGAACCTGTAATGGTAAATTCACTAACAGAGTTCAAAAAGGGTTTGGAGAAATTTCTGGATGTAATAATATAACCAGTTATAGTGACCAAGATTCTGGAGAAGGGTCTGGATACATTTCTAGATGTAATAATATAAACAAGTTATAGTGACCAGGATTACTGGAGAAGGATCTGGATACATTTCTGATGTAAATATAAAAAGTTATATGACCAGGATTCTGGAGAAGGGTCTGGATACATTTCTAGATGTAATAATATAACATGTTATAGTGACCAGGATTCTGGAGAAGGTCTGGATACATTTCTAGATGTAATAATATAACAAGTTATAGTGACCAGGATTCTGGAGAAGGGTCTGGATACATTTCTAGATGTAAAATATAACAAGTTATAGTGACCAGGATTCTGGAGAAGGGTCTGGATACATTTCTAGATGTAATAATATAACACGTTATAGTGACCAGGATTCTGGAGAAGGGTCTGGATACATTTCTAGATGTAATAATATAACAAGTTATAGTGACCAGGATTCTGGAGAGGGTCGTTGGATACATCTAGGATATATAACAAGTTTATTGACCGGGATTCGAGAATGGTCAGGTAATTTCTAGATGTACAAAAATTAGACAATGGTTTAGGACCGGTTCTGGAGGGGTTGCGATAATTTCTAGATGTAATAATATAACAAGTTATGGCACAGGATTCTGGAGAGGGTCTGGTACTTTCTAATGTATAATATAACAGGTTATAGTGACCAGGATTGGAGGGTCTGGATACATTTCTAGATGTATAATATAACAGTTATAGTGACCAGATTGGAGAAGGTCTGATACATTTCTAGATGTAAATATAAACAAGTAGTGACCAGATCTGGAGAAGGTGTACATTCAGATGAATAATATAACAAGTTATAGGCCAGTCTGGAGAAGGGTCGGATACATTTTTAGATGTAATAATATAACAAGTTATAGTGACCAGGATTCTGGAGAGGGGTCGTTGATCCCGGGATTTATTCTGATTGCCAGATTAGCATTGGTAAGGAATGTTTTCCCTAAAATGAGGACAATTGGCTTCTACCTCATGGGGGTTTTGCCTTTCTCTGGATTAATGCTGTAGGACAATAGGCTGAACTGGTGGGACGTCTGTGTCTTTTCAGCTTACAAACCATGTTACTATGTTACTCTATGAACTGCTTAAAACTCTGTAGAGAAGAACAGAATCTCCTAAACATCAATTATACTTTTCAATGTTTCTCTCTCTACTACGTCCCTCTGCTCTCCTTGTCTCAGTCTCAATTTGTGGTGTGAATGTTGCAAGAGATACGTAGCTATTACTGTCAATCACACTTAAGAGCTGTAACATTTGTATTCTAAGGGTATGTTCACACAGCATATTTGCAGGGTGTTATTCAGCATGTAATTGTACTGCAACATGCCTGAATTACACCCCGTAAATACGGTAATTCATAGCTGTCATTGAGAGCTATGATTACCTGCCATTTTCCTCAGCAGTACAATATGCCAGCGCATACAGTACGTGCCGTAATATGCCATGTGAACATCCCCTTACTGTTACTTCTCTATAGACTAGTGCAATTCATTGAATAAATGTTCTAATGAAAAATAATTATGTGAATAATAAAATTTTGCTTTGATTTTTATATGTTTAGTTTTCGCTCATTAATCTTACAAAATACTTTTTTATGCTTCTATATTCTATGTTAATTTTTTGTTCATCAAAGTGTAGGTCAGTGGTTCACCCTTTTTTCTACATAAAGCATTAGCCGGCACACAGTAGGTCTCGCCGGGACTTCAGGTGCATCAAGCAGGATCACTACCATTGTAAGATATGTATAAATGTGAATAATCAGTAAATGTGAGTTATGAGGAAATATGTGTATATTAAACTTATACTGTATAGTTAATTGATCTTACACCATAGTTTCTATACACTGACATGCTATTCTAATGGCCTTTATGTTATTTCTAGCCTTCTGTGATGCGTTTGCAATCGCTGATAACACTATAAGTCTGTTAATATCCGATTGAGAATGGGATTTATGGTACATGCTGTTTTGGTTTAATTTATTATTATTATTATTATTATTATTATTATTATTATTATTATTATTATTATTTAATATTACCTTTATATTTTTTTATTTTTTTATATTATATAACTTTATGTTTTTGGGATATTATATAATTATATATACATTTTAGATTATTTAATTTTATATAATCTTAAAATTCACATAACTTAGTTTCTATCACTTTAGTCGTCTTATTAGGGAAAGAATTAGTATGTTTTTGCCTATTGGCAATCAGAGTTTGTTCGGCACGGGGCCAGCTGCCTGTCGGGAAGTCGGTCAAGTCTTTTCCAGTGCCCCACACTTATGAGCGGCGATCCAACACTTTCATATATACGGTCACATTTTACACGCTAAGCGGTGTAGAACTGGCGAGTCGACACTAGTTTTCATACATGTCACCTGAAGTACTCCAAAGCATTATAAAAGCAATCAAAGGATCAAGACCCTATTGGGACAAAAAAATATATATTAAAAAAGTTAAACAAAAAAACCCGAATTATTATTTTTTTTTAAAATGGCTACTAAATACCGGCAGTCCCTGAGTTATGAACGTGATAGTTGGTTTGTTCTTAAATTGAATTTGTATGTAAGTCGGAACAGGTATATTTATTCAATGTAATTCCAGCACAAAAGGTGTTTTTTTTTAGTTTCAGATAATGCAGGGAAGGGTTTTTACATTTGTTTTGCTGTCTGTGCCCTTGTTAAGAAGATTTCACCTCATTTTCACCTCATGTGCTGCTGTGGCATGCTGGAACTTGTCATTCCACAGCTACTATCTGCTGTGGAACATGGAACTACAAGTGCCAGCATGCCCCATAAGTCTCCATTTGTAACTAGGGGACAGATGTCGAAACATTGTAAGTCGGGAACTGCCTGTATATATATTTGATAGTTTCACAAAGAGAGAATAAGAATAAATATTTAGACAGCACACAAAAAACTTGATTTTTGTAGTCATGGTTTCAGTTTATGAACAATTACTGTGATGTGAGTCTAAAATGTGTATGAAAAGGACTATAATGGAGACAATAATGCTCAGCCCCATAGATCATGAAAAAGACAAACTCCAACCAGTCACTTGTCCATTAGGCCTGGTTCACAGTTGTGTCAGAGCCTTCATTGCAGATTTCATAAAAAATTATGGAAAAATAGCACAGTGGGATGCTTTATTTTTTTCCATTAAAGTGAGGGACACCACAATGGAAACCCAATGGACCCAATGAAGTCAGCGAGATCGATTGGGCACCACTGGTGTCCTCCGTGAAATGGATCAGGTTCCAGTTCAATCAGAACCTTCAAAGCCGATACATACCTGGCCTTAGATGTTCTTGCAAAGCTTTTATAGCTAAACTTTAGAAGATTTTAACCCCCACTCCCAAGGAACATGTCAGGACTGCTAGGGGAGGTCGCGAAGTATCCACTTTCCTTTCATGACCCAGTTCCTGGTAGATTCCTGAAAGAGTCTGTAGAACTGACAAGTATCCTATGAGACCTTGTAAGACCTTAGATCTGTAGGTGCAGTGACAATTTGTAGCTCCTGCACTCCAATGCAAATTCTGGAACAGAGACCTCACCTACTCTGTGCCAAGTATAAACCTAGTTTATTTTTATGAATAGAGAGGGGCACTTAGACCCCTTGAGGCAAAAAACTCGAAAGCAACTATTACATCTGCACCCCTGGATGTGCATATAATGTAGGTCCTCAGATTCGTTTCTTCGGGAGAGTCCAAGTAGCCTTTAAAAGGGTATTCCTATTTTATTGATTAGCTTTACATATGAAGGCAAGAGTATTATCAAACACATTGCTGTTTTGACTTTACTTCCCTTCACAGCTAGAGCAGTTCTTATCTTCTGCTTGTGTACACAAGTTTCCCTAGGTTAACAACCACTTCTCTCTGCCTTGGCCAGGCTCGTGCCCTCACTCCCTGCTTTGTCTAACCAGCAGCACAAGAGCTTGTGTAACTTTCTTACTAAGTTACTTTAACCCTTTAGAGCGCTGTAGCCTTCTGTACTGCTGTTACAACTGTTTTGTTATTGAGGTCCCTCTAACAGGCTCAGCTAGGAATAGCACAGATAAAATGTCAGTCACTGCTGTAGAACTACCCACAGCCTGAAGAGGAAGTGGGAGCCTGAAGCTGTGTAATTACCCACAGCCTGAAGAGGAAGTGGGAGCCTGAAGCTGTAGAAGCACCTACAGGCTGAACAAGAAGTGGGAGCAGGAAACTGTAGAACCTCCCACAGCCTGAACAGGAAGTGGGATCCTGAAGCTGTAGAACTGCCCACAGCCTGAACAGGAAGTGGGAGTCTGAAACTGTAGAAGTGCCCACATCCTGAATAGGAAGTGGGAGCCTGAAGCTGTAGAACCACCCACAGCCTGAATAGGAAGTGAGACCCTGTAGTTGTAGAACTACCTACAGCCTGGACAGGAAGTGGGAGCCTGAAGCTAAAGAACTGCCCACAACCTGAACATGAAGTGGGAGCCTGAAGCTGTAGAAGAGCCCACAACCTGAACAGGAAGTGGGAGTCTGAAGCTGTAGAACCGCCCACAGCCTGAACAGGAAGTGGGAGCCTGAAGCTGTAGAACCGCCCCCAGAGCCAGAACAGGAAGTGGGAGCGTGAAGCTGTAGAACCACCCACAGCCTGAACAGGAAGTGATAGTCTGTAGCTGTAGAAGAGCAGGCTTTGAGTGCGGTGAGAACTCCGCTTTAATTTTTTTGATTTCCAGTACTGGTAAAGAAGCTGGGGGACAATCTCATTACAGGGCTCTTTCAAGTTCCCTTCTCATTCTCAGGGACCATGTATGGCTTTGTCCTGCAGTTAATCCTTCTCCTCCTCTCCTTCTCTGAGTCCCTAATTCCTGCAGTACCTTCATGGACCAGGAAGCTCAGTAAAGCTTTTGGCACCCAAGTAGAAGAATACCTTGAGGAAATAAAAATTTGCTTATTTTATTACTGGATTTGCACCCACTCATTGAAAATTAGGAGACCTCCACTTAGTAGAGTATTTTTTTCAGGTAGGTGTACAGCAGTGCAGTATGCAGCGGCCAACACTGGCACTATAGGGCCATTGTGCAAGAAGCGCTTATTGGTTGCCCTCTCTTCAATTTAACTTATACTATGAAATGTTATGTTAGATTTTTTGTAGATCAAATATATTTATGTACAATATACAGTGTATAACACTCACCCCCTCACAGCATATGCACGTCCCCCATACATTGAACACTTGCCACAGACATTGAACACGTGCCTTCCATATGCTCGACACCACGCAAGCACGCACCACTGACAAGCGTTGCTAACTATGTAAACTTATTTCCTATGTACTGCATGCATGCTATTCATACCCTGAATACATCTGCCACTGACCCGCATACTCACGGGACCCACGTGCACATGAACCACCTTCATCCTGAGCTAATGATGCACATGTGACACTCGTAACAAGGACACAAAGAGTAACATAAGGGAGTTTAAGAGCTGTATAACTGGTAAATTCACACCCTTTGGTCCATGCTGGCTGAGTGCAATAGCTTTGGCATTAGAACTGCACAGCCCAGGTAAAGATCTGTGTGCACCTATGATTGATTGTGACTGAATGAGAAAGGTGGATCTGCAGAAGAGAGGAGAGGTGGAATGGAGGATATATGAAGCAGGTTAGGAGAAGCATGGCTGAGGTACAGAACTGCAGCAACGGAGAAGCAGCTGAAAGGAAAGAGCTGCTGCAGGATATTACATAAAGAGAGCTGCTGCATTACATGACATAGAGGTAAAGCTAGAAAGAGAGCTGCTGCAGGATATTACATAGAGTTACAGCGAGAACGAGACCTGCTGCAGGACATTACATAGATGTACAGCTAGAAAGATAACTGATGCAGGACATTATATAGAGGTACAGCTAGAAAGAGAGCTGCTGCAGGATATTACATAGAGGTACAGCTAGAAATAGAGCTGCTGCAGGACAGCTAGAAAGAGAGCTGCTGCAGGACATTACATAGAGGTACAGCTAGAAAGAGAGCTGCTGCAGGACATTACATAGAGGTACAGCTAGAAAGAGAGCTGCTGCAGGACATTACATAGAGGTACAGCTAGAAAGAGAACTGCTGCAGGACATTATATAGAGGTACAGCTAGAAAGAGAGCTGCTGCAGGACATTATATAGAGGTACAGCTAGAAAGAGCTGCTGCAGGACATGACATAGAGGTACAGCTAGAAAGAGAGCTGATGCAGGACATTAGATAGAGGTACAGCTAGAAAGAGAACTGCTGCAGGACATTATATAGAGGTGCAGCTAGAATAAGAGCAGCTGCAGGACATTACATAGAGGTACAGCTAGAAAGAGAACTGCTGCAGGACATTACATAGAGGTACAGCTAGAAAGAAAACTGCTGCAGGACATTATATAGAGGTGCAGCTAGAAAGAGAGCTGCTGCAGGACATTACATAGAGGTACAGCTAGAAAGAGATCTGCTGCAGGACATTATATAGAGGTACAGCTAGAAAGAGAGCTGCTGCAGGACATTACATAGAGGTACAGCTAGAAAGAGAGCTGCTGCAGGACATTATATAGAGGTACAGCTAGAATAAGAGCAGCTGCAGGACATTACATAGAGGTACAGCTAGAAAGAAAAAAAGCTGCAGGACATTATATAGAGGTACAGCTAGAAAAGAGCTGCTGCGGACATTACATAGAGGTCGCTAGAAAGAAAAAGCGCAGGACATTCATAGAGGACAGCTAGAAAGAAAACGCTGCAGGACTTTATATAGAGGTGCAGCTAGAAAGAGGCGCTGCAGGACATTACATAGAGGACAGCTAAAAGGAACTGCTGCAGGACATTATATAGGGTCAGCAAAAAAAAGGGGCGCTGCAGACATTATATAGAGGTACAGCTAACCACAGAGCTGCTGCAAGACAAAACACAGGTGCCGAACATTATACAGAGGTGCAGCTAGATAGAGAGCTGCTGCAGGACATTACATAGAGTTACAGCTAAAAAAAAAAAATTTCCCTTTCATGACTTACAAAAGGCATTTTTTCTCAAATCCAGCCCAAGGGGCCCCCCAACAGGGTCATGTTTTCAGGGCTCACATAGAAAGACCGGGCGCCGGACCGGGGCCACGCCCCCTGAGGGAGGAAGCGACATGGACCAAGCACGCTGGCGCGGCCGGAGCGGGTCACGGTCGGAAGCGGCCGGAGCGCGTTGTGACGCGGGCAGCCGGGGGAGGAGTTCGGGCGCAGGGAAGGGGCGGTATTTAAGGCCCGCCTCTTTGCCGGGAAGCAGTCGCGCAGACATGTGAGGCAGTAGGAGCAGGGCAGCGGCGCTGCTTTACCCCTACGCGTAACGAGCAGCAGAGAGGACAAGTGGCGGACGGGGACGTCAGTTGGGGGAGCTGCAGCGGCTAGCCGCTTTCCTGGGGTGCAGCATGGCTGCGGGAGCGGTGCAGGCGGAGGGGGGGGGGGGGCTGTTGGCGGCCGGCAGTGGCCGCAGTACAGAACCGCCGGCCGCACAGCAGGTTCGCAGCGAGACGCAGGGCCAGGGACTCGCAGCGCTGAGCCCAGGATTTCACTCCGATGGGCCCGTCGTCGCCGGGGGTGCCCTTCAGGGACTCCTCCGGGTCAGGGGGATTCGCCATGTTGCTTCGGGGCGGTTTCTCGGCCCGGGAGGCATCCGAGGGGCGGCGCGGCTCTGCGGGGGACTGTGGGCCGATTCACCAGTCGGGTGCAGGTCCGGCTGTTGCCCCTTCGTCAGGCAGATCAGTACGTGGTTAGCGGTGCCCCTGCTGCGGATGCCCGGTCAGGGAGGGTCACCGCATCCGGAGGACGGTCGGGGTCGCGGTGAGGTCGACGAGGGAGTAGGTGGCCGGAAGGGGTCAGAGGGCGGCAGGCTGTCGGCCCGAGGTGGTCGTCAAGGAGCATCCAGGACATCGGCGGGGCATGGGCTCGTCGCCTCAAGACACGGGGCCTGCGCAGGTCCGGCTCCCCCTGTTGGGTTTGACTGCCTGACCCGGGCTGCCGGACACCCCAAACGGTGGATCGAGGGGTGGGTGAGTTTACGGAGAGACGTCTCTCGCGAACCAGGGGAATGGCTGGGTGGGGCCAAGCCCTCCAACGCAGCCTGTTGAGTACATGTCTTTTGTCGTGTTGTTTCCCTGATATTGCGGTCGGGTGGTAGTGTAGGGAGCGCAGGGTTCACTCAGGGTCAGGATGGCCGGAGTAGTGTGCGAGGCGGAGGGGAGCCTGGGGAGGGCGGTGGTTTAGAGATGCAGGTCCGGGCGTTAATTTTCGGCGCGGCTGGAGAGTGGGGCGGGCCCGCCGCCTTTTTTCCTTTCCACCCGTGCCCGGAGGGCGCGGAGGCGTCCCGCATTTCTCAGCTCCTCACGTTTGGGCGGTCTCTTCCCCCCGGCGCCCCCGAGCATCTCGGGCGGCACCGTGGCCTCATGCGCGCCACACTCGAGCTTCCTTTTCGCGTGGGGTCGATACGCGGTGCAGCGCGCCGGGGTGTCTGCCACAGTACCGTACACCACCCGCGCTCCCCCCTCGCGCACAAGGGCCGCTCCCCAGGGCGGGTGGGGTTCCGGCCCGATTAGTGCGTGGGTTTCCCAACAAACAAGTGAAGGGAGGCCTTTGGGGAGTTCGGCACGGCGGGTCCGGAGCAAGGGGCGCGTAGGGCGGGGGTTTACCGTGTCCGTGCAGACCGAGAAGGGAGCAACAGGACACCGTGCGTTTAGATGACAAGGCAAAAAGGGGGGGTCTTGTCTGTTTGAAGGGCCCTCGGGGCTCATTTGAAGCAGGAGGTGCGGGGAGAAGATATGAAAGATGAATCTGTTGATATCTTTTCTCTTCTTCCGATGGAGAAATTTAATCTAGACAAGGGAAGAAGGAGGAGAGTAAGAAGGAGGAAGAGGAAAAAGCGGCGGTGGGTCTGATCACCTCAGACGTTTACTAATGGTTGCAAAGCATTAGCCTTTTGGCAAGTGTGATTGGGGAGAAAAGGCGCCAGAAAATTGTTCGGCGCTGTTTGTTACATGGATGCGATCGGGGAAGGCATCGGGCTTATGGGGGGTTGGCGTGGTTGCGCTATGATGGAGCAATTTCGCCAGCGTAGGCGGTCCGCCCGTCCATTCGGTGGGACCATAAGGATATAGGGCTTTTGTTGGAAAGTCATGGCACCGACGAAGTTCGGTTCGCCCTTTCAGGGGGGGGGGGGGCGGTTGCGGTGCCGGCACAAGGGGGTAATGGCGGGGGAATATTCGTAAAAAAAGTTTATAATGAAGACATTAATAAATAGATTACTGATTTTTGTGTAGATAGTTTTTAATTTTTATGGAATATTGATTATGTGGGGTTCCTATACACGATTCTTTTTTGTTTGTAGTCGAAGATGTTTTTCATTTTTTTACGTCGAGGAAATATTGTTGGTAGGGGGAGGGGCTCAAGCTGGTGGCAAAAAGGAGCTTGCTGGCAGTTCTAGTGGCCAGTGTAAATATGGGGCAGGATGTAAGGAGACAAATACACCTTGCTCTTTTTGTGGGCGACCTCGCACCCTGTTACCGGGGTTTTAGAAGGGGCGGGGTAGTGCGGGGCCGGTGGTAGCCAAGGGGCGACGTCAGGTTGGAAACTCCGACGAGATGGAGCCGTCCTGGCCAGGTTTAGGGTCGGGTGACGGCGAGTTTTTACGGGTGAAGGTTTGTCGGAGGTTTTAAGATCCCACCCCCCCCCCCCCCCCCGGTGCTCAGGTGGCCTTTTTCTGGTAAAAAACCTACGGTCGGCACATGAGCACCCGGCTGTAGTGACGGGAGAAACTGGGGCAGGAACTGGCGCTGGGTCGGATGTTGGGTCTTTTGCGGGGCCACCTTTTCGGATTTGGTGGTTCACCGCTGGTGGGTGGTTCCGAAGAGGAGCCGGAATAAATTTCGGGCTCATCCACCACTTGTTTTCCCCAAGGGGAGCCGGTCAATGATGGCATAGCACCGGAGTTGTGTTCGGTGGTGTACACATCATTTGACGAGGCGGTGGCCTTGGTGCAGCGTTTTGGGGCGGGTTCCTTGATGGCGAAGGCCGACATCGAATCGGCTTTCCGGTTACTTCCGGTGCAGCGGGAGAGGTGCATTTGTTGGGGTGTCTATTGGGAGGGACCAGTTTTACGTGGATAGGTGCCTCCCAATGGGTTGTTCGTTATTTGCGCCTATTTTGAGGGCGTTCAATTCTTTTCTGGAATGGGGTTAGTTAGGGATGTTGCGGGGTTGGGACTCCATCTTCATTGATTTTTTTTTTGGTGGATTGCTTTTTTATTGTAGGGCCCGCTGGTTCCCCAATTTGCGGGGTCGCTACTACAGGCAGTTGTATTTGGGTGCAGAGCGGTTTGGGGGTTACGCTGGCGGGAGGGGAAGACGGAGAGTCGTGTCCTGTTTGAGTTTCTTGGGAATTTGTAATGACTCGGTGGCAATGGTAGTTTGGGGGGTTTTTAAGGTTGCCAGAGGATTAAACTGGGGCATTAAAAGGGAAGTGCAGAAGGGTGGGCCGGTTAGGAAATACCGTTGCGGAGTTGCAGTCCTTGCTTGGCAAATTTAACTTTGCTTGGCAGGATTTCTGCCCATGGGAAGGGTTTTTTGTAGGAGGTTGTCAGAGGGCTAGGCGGGGATGAGAAGCCACACCACTTTGTTCGGATGAACCGGGAACACAGGAGGACCGGGCAGTGTGGGGGTGTATTTTTGGAGAAGTTTAAACCGGGGCAGGTCCTCATTTTGGGAGGAGTCCTCGAATCGGGGAGGTGGACATCTTTACTGAGGCCGGCGGGCAGCTCGGGCTTTGGGGCATTTGCGGGGGACAGCTGGTGTGGTGTGCGGCTCCGTGGCGGCGGAGTGGGACGATTTCTTTGGTACGCAATTTGGGTTCCTCGAACTCTTTCCCATAGTGGTGGCGGTTGAGCTGTGGGGGGAGCGGGTTAGGGATCAGAAGGTGCGGTTTCCATTGTGAAAACTTGGGAGTCGTTCAGGCCATAAACAATTTGTCTGCATCTTCGCCTCGGTGGTTCAGTTGCTAACGGTTGTTGGTTTTGCGGGTGTTTAGAATTAATTCGTGGGTGGTGGCGGAGCCTTGTTCGGGCTGCTGAATGGGAGGTGCCAGGTGTGGCCGGGTTGGGTGCGGGGGGGGTGGGGGTGGGGGGGGGGGGGGATGGGTGCCCGTTGGAGGGAGGTGGTGATTCTCTTTTCGATTGCAGTGGAGCGGTTCAGAAGCTGGCGCCGTCGGCAGCGGACGAGGGAGAGGTATGCCCCAGTCACCTTTGGAGCGCGGCATCCGAGTCGCAGACCATTTGATAGGGCTTCCCTGTCAGGTGGGACCTGTTGGCCTATGGGGAGGGCATGGGGGATGTGGTCGAATGGCTTGCGGGTTTTGGATCGTGTTGGCGGAGAGGATGAGGTAGGGGCATTGTTGTGCCTGATGGTTCACTGGAGGGGACTGGGGTGGTGATGGCTAAGGTACGCAGATTTATGGCGGGCTTAGCATTTGGTTTTAAGTGGAGGAAGGAAGGAGGGAACTGACCAAGGATTTTGTTATCTCTCGGGCTTTGCGCGGTTATGGCGTGGGAGGGGGGCCAGGGATTTGCGTTCGGCCCGTGGTGTTGCATTGTTGGGAACGTTTTAGGGGGGTGGTGCGTAGTGGCGGCCTCAGAGTACGAGGTGCTTTGTTTCGCCTGGCCTTCTCGTAGCCTTTTTTGGGCGTTTTGAGGGTGGGGGAGTTGGTTTCCCCGAGTCGTGGGAGAGGGGTTGCCTGCAGGCCGCGGAAGTGTGGGAAGCTGAGGGTGCGGTGGTATTTGGATCCGACGTTCAAAGACGGATCAGGAAAGGGAGGGGCCAACAGGTGCGGTTGGGAGGGGTTTCCCGGGATCTCATGTGCCCTTCTGGCTTGTTTGCGGGCAATTTTTTTTTTTTTTTTTCATTTTTTTTGTGGTTTTGAAGCAGAGCGGTGGGTGGGCCACTATTGGTGCACAGGATGGTTCCTTTCTGTCGCGATATCAATTTGCGGCAGTGTTCAAGGCGCTGTTTGGGGGCATTGGGTCTGGAGGCCCGGTTCGTTCGCCCCGCACTCTTTTCGGATAGGAGCGGCAACAGAGGCGGGGGGTGAGGGCTTCAACCTGAGTTGGTCCGCAGGATTGGAAAGATGGGAGTCAGACCGGTTCAGGATATATGTGCGCCCCCAGTTGGTTGTCGGGGAAGGTCTTAGGGGTGGCGGGTTTTTTGTTCTGTTTAGCGCCTGAGTTTTTGCCGTACGTTTTCGTGTTTCTGTTTCTTTTTGTAGTCGGTCGCCTTGCCTGGTCTGGATCCTGGACAATCTATGTCACTGGGGCACGGAGAGACGCGGACGTCCGGTCCGGAGGGCGGACAGCTCGGCTTTTCGCGCGACGTGGCAGTATTCGGGGATAGGACGGCGTGGTATTGAGGTGGCTGGGGGTGGTTCCGGACTTTTTGCGGTATGCGGCATAGGATAGACCCCGGATGTTTGGTAGTGCATGCCGGGGTTAATGATTTGGGTTCCCTTACTTCTCGGGAGTGTAACGAACATTAAATATGACCTGTTGCGGAGGTGGTCGTCTTTTCCGGCTGGTCATTGTGTGGTCGGGACATGTGTTCCGGCATCGTTGGCGGGGGGCAGGTCAGTGGATAGCCTGAATAAGGCCCGTGCCAAGGACAACAGGTCAGTGGCAGGATTTGTGGACGTATTCGGGGGGGTGTTGTGGCCACTTGAATGGAAGCAGAGTGGAGGATTTTTTGGAGGAGAGGATGGGGTTCATCTGACAGCGGTTGGCTTGGACTTATGGGGACCTCGGTCTTCAAGAGGGTATGAGAGGGGCTCCTCGGTTGGTGGGGGTTCGCGTGCATTTATGTGGTTTGTGTTATATTTTTTTAGTGTATTTTTGTATAATCGGCTGCTGTGGCCAATCGGGCTCTCGCCAAACAGGTGGTGTCGATGTCATACTGGGGGCTACAGTTGGGAGGTGGGGAGCAAGGAATAAATTGGAGGAGATTGGTGAGGGCAGGGCGCGCAGACTCAGCTGTTGCCCAGGGGTCAGACGCGCGAGGACCGGGGCCACGCCCATGAGGGGAGGCGCGACATGACCGGCCGCTGGGCGCTCGGCGGAGAGGGTCACTGGTGACGGGCCGGAGCGCGTCTCATGGTGACGCGGCAGCGGGGGAGGAGTTCGGCGCAGGGAGGGCGGTATTTAAGGCCGCCTCTCTGCCCGGGAAAGTATCGGACGCAGCCACATGGTGAGGCAGTCCCACCCGCCCGCCCTTAAATTTGGGTCGGAGCGTAGGAGATGTGGTTGTGGGGAAGTTCTCGGCCAAAGTTGGTTGCTGGGGATTATTTATGTCCGGTGGAGTGGCGGGTCGAGGTTCTTGGAGTGGTGGAGAAATTGGGTGAGGGAGCCTTCGGGGTAGGATTCCCTCAGAGTTTGGGTAAATTGGACGGCCCCGGCGAAGGTGGGCTCTTTTCAGGGTGTTATCCCTGTTTCGGGAGCAAAAATGGAGGAGCATAGAGTATGGCTTTGGGCTCCGAGCCAGTGGAGTTACGGCTGGGGGCAAATGGGGTTTGTCCTTCGGGGATTTGGTGCCAGGTCGGTTTTTGGGCCCTACCTTCCAAGGACTCGGGCCCGATGTTTGGTACTGGTTGTTAGAAAGTGGTTATTCGGGTTATTTATTGTGTTGTATATAGATATATATATGTATATGGAGAGGCACGGGTAGTGGTGGATTATTTATAGTGGCGGTTTATATATATTTACATATATATATTTATATACCGCCCAGTTTACAGATTTATATTATATTTATACTGGTTTGTGTTATAATTTATGTTGTATTTTTGTTAATAAAAAGGCTTGCTGTGGCCAATTTAGTTCCAAAACAGGGGTTGTTGTGTGTCATCCTGGGGGGGCTACAGTAGGGAGGTGGGGATCAAGGAATAAATTGGAGGGAAGATTGGTGAGGGTAGGGCACGCAGACTCAGCGTTGCCCTGGGGTCATGCAGGGACAATACTTAAATCACCTGTGCAATGCTAAGGAAATCCTGAAAACGTGACCCGTTGGTGGGTCTTGAGGACTGGAGTTGAGAAACACTGACATAGAGGTACAGCTAGAAAGACAGCTGCTGTTAGGCATTACATAAAAGTGCAGCTAGACAGAGAGCTGATGCAAGAAATTACATAGATATGAAGTTAGACATAGAGCTGATGCAGAACATTAAATAAAGTTGCAAGAAGGCAGGGTGTGCATTAGGATATTACATAAACATGCAGCTAGACAGCTCTAGGACTTTACACAAATTCAGCTAAATAGAGAGCTGCGGCAGAATATCATAAAGAGGTGCCAGATAGATAGATAGATAGATAGATAGATAGATAGATAGATAGATAGATAGATAGATAGATAGATAGATAGATAGATAATAAGATAGATAGATAGATAGATAGATATGAGATAGATAGATAGATTAGATAGATAGATAGATAGATAGAATAGGATAGATAGGGAGATATGAGAGTAGATAGAGTGATAGATAGATTGATAGTTAGTAGTTAGGATAGATTGACCAATAGATAGATAGATAGTAGATAGGTAGATAGATAGATAGATAGATAGATAGATAGATAGATAGATAGATAGATAGATAGCTGCTGCAGGACATTACAGAGAGGTACAACTAAATAGATAGAGATCTGCTGCAGGATATTATAAAATGCAACCAGATAGAGAGAGTTGCTGCAGGAAATTATACAGAGGTGCAACTAGATAGAGAGCTGCTGTGCTGAGGGATATTATAAAGAAGTGCAACTAGATAGAGAGAGCTGCTGCAAGATATTATACAGAGGTACAACTAGATCTAGATAGAGAGAGCTGCCACATGACATTACAGGGAGCTGCAAATAGATAGAGAGAGCTGCTGCAGGATTTTATAAAAAGGTACAACTAGATAGAGAGAGCTGCCGTAGAATATTATACAGAGGTGCAGCAAGACAGAAAGTTGTTGCATTACATTATACATAGGTGCGGCTAAATACAGAAAGCTGCCGCAGGGCATTACCGAGAGATGCAACTAGATAGAGAGAGCTGCTGCAGGATATTATACAGAAGTGCAACTAGATAGAGAGAGCTGCTGCAGGATATTATACAGAAGTGCAACTAGAGAGAGAACTGCTGCAGGACATTACACAGAAGTGCAGCTATATTGGGTAAAAGCTGCAGGAGAAATCCCAAGTGTCACTTAAAAGAGCCTCTGCAGAAGTGGTCTGTGAACGGGTGTCAAAAGATCACAGTATGTGGAGCACTTGGGATCCAAGGTTGTCAGATTACACTCTAGAGTCATTGACTGTTGGTGTGTAGACATCCCCCTTGCAAAATTGTCCTATTAGAGGACAGTCATTTAATGTCTCTGGATACCTAATGTTACTAGAGAGGTAATGACTCTGTGGTAAATGCCTTTGGTCGGTCTCATCTGTATATTCAGGTGCCTCGGTGTGCTTCGTCATCTTCCATACAGCTCCCCAATAACATATGCCTGCTGCTTTATCACTTTACGAGCCCATGAAATCTCCCCTAGCCTATAAACCTCATTGCTCCTTTGTGAGGCTACAGATAACTAATGTAATGCCTGCTGAGTTTAAAATAAGCTGGTAATACAATTTACTTTCCTGCTTAATATGCCCCACATACAAATAAATGACAAAACTAAAATTATGGATATGAACTTAGGATACTCGCTCAGTTCCTATCTACTATATTGCAGAATATTACTGCCGATGACTCAGTGTTGTAGAAATATGTATTGTAATAAGTAGGTATAGTTATATTACGCAGGGTTGGAGGATCTGACTCTTAACAGTTCGACCGTAGGGAATTCCGAATGCACAAACTTCAATAAGGAAAGTTAAACATGAGGTTACGAGGTTGCAGTACCAAGAGCTTTCAGGCTGTAAGGAAAACATTAAGACGGAAAGCCTTATTCGTGGAGCAAATATTACACGTATTTGAACTGATTTGAGGAGTTATAGCGTCATAATATTGCTTTACTGTTAAATAAATTAAAGAAATTGCAAAAAAAATAAAATAAAGTTGGTGAAGGATCCTGGGGATTTGATACAGTTTTCCAGGCTGAAAATGACTAAGCCTTAATGTTTTGCTGTTGCTGCCATGTGTTTGCATTATGTAAAAAAATAAATTTTTTTAAAATTATGCCCACCCTGTCTGTATGCAATTCAGTATATAAGTGCTTACACTGAAATATACAGTATGCTGTTACCACTAGATTGCAGTAAAAACCAGGAAGATACATAAGGACGGTGAAGGAATAGCATATGTGGGGCTAAGCAACATATAGTGCTGGGAGAGCTGTCTGTAGCTAGCTTAAGAATTGTACATTAGAACCTCTTAGCTTGCTCAAAATGAGAACGTTTGGTGGGTCTATGAAAGGTTCCTGTTACCATTACAGAATATAGAAGTAGCTCAAGTGACTTGTTTGGCATCTTCCATACTTGCCAATCCTCCTATTTTTTTTGAGACTCCCACAAACTGGGATAAAAAGGAGCAGGGCCTTAATGTTTTGCTGCTGTTGCCTTATGTTTGTAGTATGTACTAAAATGAAAGGTATTATATCATGCTCCACCCCCTCTGTATGCAATTCAGTATATAGGTACTTATACTGCAACATACAGTATGCGGTTACCACTAGATTGCAGTTGAAACTAGGAAGATACATAAGAAGCTGGTAGAAGGAAGTAGCAGCAGTGTGTGGCTGAAGATGTACATGCAGTTAAAAAACAACTTTAGGTTTTCCTGCTCGGGGCCCCCGGGGGTTTTCCCCCTTTCCTTTGGCCGTCCAGCCCGTTTAGAACGTACTCTCAGGCAATTTGGGTATGAATTTATGCTTGCAGATCACATACATCAGTACATGCTGATTGTCTCCCCTGGGGCATATGGGAACTTCCAGCAAGACAATGCAATACACAACACAGCTAGAAATATCTGACAATGGCTTGAAGAACATAACCAAGACTTCCAAATACTTACCAATCCAAAATTTCCCCCAAAATTCGAATCCATTTGAGCATGTGTGAGACCTGGATGTTGGGGTTTGCTCTATGGACCCTCCAGCAGCTGTGGGAATTTAATAGGCCCAAAACCTGACTACCTACTTTTTAATCACTTCCCCCTGTTAGTTCTTTTTGTGCTGCACTTGATGGATACTCTGGATATCAGCTGTAGTAGAAGAAGTCAGCATTTTAGGGGTTATCCTGGACCATATGGGCAATACATTTGGCTTCTTTGAGGCCTCCTTGACCATAAAAGCAGCTAAAGTGACTTCTACATAGCTTAGTATCCCATAGAGTCAGCTCAGATAGGTCCTTGAGATAGAAAATCAATGTACTGGCACTATTCCAACCTCTAAGAGCACTAAGCAATAGAGCCTCAGCCAAAACTGGTGGTACGTAGTACACTACAGATGAATAGGCACGTACCATTAGAAGTTCTGTTTATTGTAGCTCAATATATAGGTATACAACGGGAGAAGATACTTGAAGTTCGGGACCAGTCGTTTCATGTCTACTGACGCTCTCTCGAGGCCTCCTCAGATGGTTTGTTTGACTTTTTTACCATAGAGGTAGCTCAAATGTTTTTTTTAAGGCCTCCATGACCATAAATGCTAATTTGATTTCAAGGGTCCATAACCACCGAGTTCCCTAGAGGTTTTTTTTTTGGGACACAAAAACTACCCTCGGGAATGCACAATGCAATGGAGCGGCAGCCATAACTGGTCATGTTCAGCAATCTTCATAAGATTATACAGCATGTAACCTTCAGAAAAGGCGCAAGCTGGACCACCATTAGAAATTCTCTTGTTGTAGCTCCATATTCACGGATACAGCGAGAGAAGATACATGCAGTCCGGGTTCAGCTGTTTCATGTCAACTGATGCTCCTCAGATGGCTTCTTTGACTTCTTTTTTGACCTTAGAGTGGTTTTCAATGCTTTTTAAGGTCTATGCCCAAAAAAGCAGCAAAGTTAAAATTTCTACAGACCCAAAAAACCCCACAGAGGGGCTCTGATGGCTTCTTTCTTGAGATAGAGAACAGTGTACCGGCACTGCCACCTCCAAAAGCACAATGCAATAGAGCAGCAGCCATAACTGGTGGTGCCCAGCATTTTACAGGAGACTATACAACATGCATCCTTCAGTAAAGGAGATAGAGTGCAACACTCACCCATTTGGAAATCACTTTGAATTCGATCACTTCCCACCAGGGTCTTAATGGTCGGTTCACAAATAACCAGCAATGAGATGTTATTGTTGATATCTCCTTTGTTACAATGAAAAACAAAATTACAATAAAAAATTTAAAAAATTCGGGACTTTGTGTAAAAGATGGGGGGGACCTTAAAACACCCTCCGTCCCCCCAAGAAGCCACTTTCCAATGCAGAAAGCAGAAGTAATAGCTAGTGTTGATCGAAAGGTTTGAGAAAAGTTAAGTTCGAGCTGAATTTCTCGATATTTTTTTTTAATTCGAGCTGAACCAAGCTTTTTACAGTTCGTTCGAGAAAAATTCATATTCGAGACATGCGCTTGACGCGCCATTTTTAGTTTCACTTTTAGCTGCTTCCTGAACTTTTGGCAGCCATCCAATCAGTGACAGCCAGGATGTAAAAAACGCACCACGAGTAGAAGGATCAATGGCTGCAAAAAAATCACATGACCCGGTAAAAGGGTTTTCACTGTATTTCCTTGTGAATGCCTTTTCCAGTTCCTCCGATAACGCATTGCCCGTTCTTCTCTGCATGCGGGAACTTTCTCACGTTTTAGACGGGAAAAGCTTATTAATTAGAGGGGGGACAGCAACTTAGGGAATCATAACACAATAGTTAGGGATTTTTTTTTGTATTGCTGGCTGCATCTTTCCTCTTTTTTAAAAAAGTGCCCAAAATTTAATTTCCTTTTTTGGGGGGTTGGTTTTGCAGAAACACCATTCAAATCTCCAAAAAAGAAATCTATTAAAATACTAATTTGGAAGGGGGGAACGGGACCCACATCCCACCAACATTATTAAAATGCTTCCAGAAAAACTTACAAAAATAAACGGGAGGTTTATTTAAAATTTTTTTAAAACAAACGTATAGGCCCCCTTCCCACTTCACGGTGCCCTTTTTTTAAAAGGGGGCCCAAACTAAATGGTGGCAATGCTGGGGGCCCTACCGGCGAAAAAGCCACCAGATGAGGGACACGCCCAGGGGCCCAAAACAGCCCCCACTGCTGCCTACCTAGCCCCTGGCTCTGGGCTGCACCACCCCCCAGCACAGCATCACAACAACAATGGCCCACACGGACCACCCCCAAAAAAAAAAGGTTGACACAGCTTACCTTTCCTTGGTCCCTGCAAGTAAATGAAAAAAGAAGGGGGCATAACCCTTTTTTAAAAGACACTGCTAATTAAAAAAAACCTGGGGCCCAAAGGGGAGGATGGATCCATGGTGCAAAAAGATAGCCTCGGGGAAACAAATAGGGAAGGGGGGAAGGGACCGCACTCCTCACACTAAACGTTATCAAAAAATTTTGGCCCCTTTTGATCAAAAAGTATACTAAAACCTCCTTTTCATTTTTGTAAATTTTGCTGAAAGATTAACAACTTTTATGGAGATTGCGGTCCATGCCCTCCCCTTTCCCAGTTTCTATTTAAAAAACTGTTTGCTTGCTGACATTTTTGGGAAAAGAAAGAAACGTTCAAATTTTCCATTTTTCTGGTTAAGTTCTTCCATAAGAACCAAAGCCAAAACTTTCCCAAAAAAAAAATTTCAAAATGTTTTGCTTTGCAAAATTTGTTGGATTGAAGAAAATTTTCGCTTTCCATTTTTTGCTGGGAATTCTTTCCCTAAAGACTGTTTTAAAAAACTCCAAGAAGGACATTTATTTCTAATACTTTTTGTTGCTGCAAAATTTTTTGGGATTAACATGGAGCGAACTAAGGTTTAAAGCAAGGGGGCGAAGACGGAGCTAGAAACGAAACAAGCCCTCCTTCCAGTGCTCCACAACACAAAGGGGCACATCGTCAGTTTGCACGCTTGGCGGTTTCCCTTTGCATCTCATTTTCGAAAACTTTCTAATCGTTTTCATGGGTTTTCACACCAAGCACCAGCAGTTTTAACTCCACTTTCCTGAGTCACGGCCACAAATGTCGTCAAACATCCCAACCGAAGCAAACACGGCCCAAAAGTCACCCAAAATACAACCCTTTTTATAATCCATGAAGACCTCTTTTAGACAAAATGGGTTGGGGCCGAAGGGATTAAAAAAAGATCAAAAGGCCAAGAGGGGTGTTTTGTCGCTGGGACGCCCAATCGCTGATGCCCTCAGAGGAGGAAAAGGGAAACTGGTACATCGGGAGAAATTCAAGTGGTCAGCGGTGCCTCTTGGGCCTTGGCTTCCATCCGCAACTGAGGGTGTAGACTGTCAGAACGAAATCATCTTGATTTGTGATGACGACAATGCGGATCCAATAAGTCTTTTTCCCCAACTGGGGAGGATCACATGGGGGGAGGAGAAGGGGATGAGAAGGGCAGTTGGGTCAGGGCCCCGAAAGGGAGAGGTGGTGCACAAGTCCGCTGAATTTTCTCCAGCAGCGTGTCATGGGGGCAGTGGGGAAAACCGACTAGGTTTTCACGTTGAAGAGGTCCAGGACCTGTGAAGCCTGGGGCCCTTTTTTGATCAAGCCCAATTCGCCGATTTTGTTTCAAAGTGTCAGTCAAGTAAAGAAATAAAGAGTTTTTAAACACTACCACACGAAAGGCACAGCATGTAAAGCATGAATTGATGTGGAGGGTCACTTGGGGAAAAAAGGCCACACAGGTCCTGGGCTTCCAACCACTGTGACCTCTTCTCCCCTCCCCCTCCCCCACCACTTCCAAGCCCAAGCGGTCCTCAAACTGCCAATGTGCCGGAGCAGCATGAGCAAGCACCATCCCCAGTCCCAGACATTGTCGGCTGATTCCCACCATCAGCAACACAGCCTACACCTTCCCCTTCCACCAGCCTAACCTGCACGCCATACAGCAGCCAGTCCACAGTCAGCCTTCTGCTACCAGGTGAGGAGCAGAAGAAAAGCCTGAATGTCGGCATTGCCAGGCTTTTGGCTTTGGAAATGTTGCCTTTCCGTCTGGTGGATACAGATAGGTTCCACCATGTCATGGTCCTGGCATGCCCCCAATAACAGATGCTGAGCAGGCATTTCTTTGCCAGAAAAGCTGTCCCTGCCCTGGCTAGCCATGTTGCAGAAAAGATCTCCAGCATGTTGGATGCATATATGTCCACCATGTATGTTGTTTGGTCGTGGTTAGAGTGTGTGTCTTGGTGTGATGTCATGTGTTGGGGCATGGTTAGAGGCATGTTGTGGTGTGATGTCATCTGTTTGGGCGTGGTTAGAGACATGTCCTGATGTGTCCCTCTTTGCAGTCTCTAAAAGTTGGGAGGCATGAGTTCCCGACAATTACAGAGGATAATCCTGAGTGCCGTTTATCTCCAATGACATTAATGGCATAAGCCGATGTTGAAATGTTTGACTTCAGTTGTGAACTAATAGGTCATAGGGAAGGACTGAAACAGGAAATATGTTCCCAAATCTCCATCTCCTCGAGCAGATGTGACGCGGCTAAGTTCACCCCCATCGTGCGGGAACACAAACTTCCTTCTGATGAGTGATAGCACTAACTGGCTGTGTTTATAAGTAATCCGCGGGATTTACAGGAGAGACAATCTTCTCTGCTCCTTCCCGCTATAAAACAGTATAACAAAATAAACATGATAGATACAAAGAGACAATTCTTTTTATGTTCAACTATATTAGATGGAAGACAATAAAGCAGGCGGGATAGTGGCCTCGATTGGCATTCATCTGTGATAATGTTCTCTATTATTGCTTTTCAAAAGTGCTCCCTGTGGTCCTCACCTTCTATGACCCCAGAGTCTGCATGCGACAAGAGGAATCAAAGGGAGATTTATTATTAACACATATGAAGAAAACGACACAGACCTGATATAAGATAGATAAATAGATAGATATGAGGGAGATAGATAGATAGATAGATAGATAGATAGATAGATATGAGATAGATAGATAGATAGATATGAGATAGATAGATATGTGATAGATAGATAGATAGATAGATAGATAGATAGATAGATAGATATGAAATAGATAGATAGAGTAAATATTACTTAAAAGGGTTGTCTCCCCATGCAGTTTTAGGGTATGTTCACATGGCTTATTGGGGCACGTACGGTACGTGCAGCAATACGCCGGGTGTTTTGGAAGCCCGTGCTGATCAGCGCGTTCTCCCAAAGCTTGGGGGGGTCCGGCACCCGGCCGGCCCCTTTGACATGTATTGTCAGCGGCGCATAAGCAGCACGAACAATTGTCATGTCACTTCTCTCCCCTGGCGTACAATACGACCGTATTGTATGCCCAGGGAGATGACACGTAATTCGTAGCTCTCTATGAGAGCTATGAATTACTGTAATTGCGGTGCGCATTTCACTGCGTATAAAGTGCAATACATGACGAAATATGCACACAATTACACTCAAAAATAAGCTTCGTGAACATTCCCTTACAGAGCCTCAGCCAGCTTCAGACTCTCACTTCCTGTTATGGCTGTGGGTGGGTCTGTAGCATTGCTTATCATATTTAGATTCTCTGTAACCAGCTGAGACATTACAAAAACATAAGTGCAGGAGATTTAATATTTAGTAAACAAAGCTACAAAGAGCTATGAGGAGTGAAAACAGTTGCTTATCTGTAAACAAAAGCTAATCTGGTTAGAGATGATGGGTCTTATGTGCACACAGATGAGAAAAACCTTCTCTTATCTCCTGAACAAAGCAAAACAAAAAGAACAATGTATTTAGTAATAGTCTTCATTTATCATTCTCTACGTGTTGAAATCAAATCAATGTTGTGAGAAAACCCCTTTTATTTGTTGCAATTTTGCTTCAGATTTGGGCTAAAATAAAATTTGACCCAAATCCAAGCTCTTCAATGCAGGTCGATTCAAACTGATTTGGCAAAATTCAACAAAAATTTACCAAAACCATATTTCCAACCCAAGTTGAGGTTAGAGTTTCTTTACATTAAGACATTACTTGTGGTCCAACATCTCCTTAGGGTTACCTGTGTGACCTGCGACCAGAAGTGACATATTAGTGACTGTGCCGCAGGACCAGGAGCAGCAGGGAATAGGTAACTTGATTCAGTCAAACCTAGTGTAGGGTCACAATTCTGATCAGGATTATAGCGAGATTTATTTGCCAAATTTACCATTTCTCCTGGGACATGTACTGGGATATAAAAGGGGTGGAGTTTGTGTAAAACTCCACCCCTAAAAGAGTCAATCCTGGTAGATTAGGGCATTCCCAGGGGTGGGACTTAAGGGAGTTTTCTCACTACAAAGATGAGCTTTCAACATGAAGAGACAGGTTAAATGAAGAGTTTTACTAAATACAGTGGGGAATATATTTTACTTTAGTCATGAGATTAGAGACAATTTGGACTGCCCAGCGACCAATCAGAGCCCATAGCAACCAATTAGAGCTCATAGTGACCAATCAGAGCCCATAGCAACCATTCAGAGCCCATAGCAACCAATCAGAGCTCATAGCAACCAATCAGAGCTCATAGCGACCAATCAGAGCTCATAGCGACCAATCAGAGCTCAGATTTTATTTTTCCAGAGCAGTATAAGAAGTAAAAGCTAAGCTCTGATTCGTTGTTTGGGGCTCTGATTGGTTGCTATGGGCTCTGATTGGTCGCTGTGAGCTCTGATTGGTTGCTATGGGCTATAATTGGTCGCTGGGAGCTCTGATTGGTTGCTATGGGATCTGATTGGTTGCTATGGGCTCTGATTCGTTGCTTTGGGCTCTGATTAGTTGCTATGAGCTCTTATTGGTTACTATGGCCACTGGTTGCTATGGGCTCTGATTGGTTACTATGGCCTCTGCTTGCTATGGTATCTGATTGGTTACTATGGGATCTGATTGGTTGCTATGGGCTCTGATTCGTTGCTTTGGGCTCTGATTAGTTGCTATGGGCTCTGGTACCGATGGCCTCTGGTTGCTATTGGCTCTGGTTGCTATGGGCTCTGATTGGTTGCTATGGGCTCTGATTGGTTGCTAGACAGTTTTCATACATAAGGCCCTTTATGTGCTCTGAGTGCAAACAGGTTTCTATGGTTCCCTGATCATAACTCTGTTATCTGATTAGAGCAGGCAGTGACATCACCTCATAGACCAAGAAGATTACAGATAAGAAATTGTTTTCACCCATCACATCACATGTACCTTGTGTTTACCGAACAGATAACATACTTCTGCATATGATAAGCACTGCTACAGAACCACCTACAGCCCGAGGAAACAAAACTGAAAGAGCCTAGTGAGAAAACCCCTTTAAAGGATGTTCCCACCATAGAAACCAATCAGATCTACTTTCATCTTCTTATCTTTGCCAGTGTGTGATTGGTTGCTGTGAGGCGAAATTTCCCTATGATAACACTGATCCTCCACAATACAGTCAGTGTTATCATAAAGCTTTAATATTAAGCCAATAGTTCTCCTTTAAATTTAAAATCTGCCGTTTTCTTCCTTTTTTCTGGGAATTCAGTTGTTTTTGTTCCAAAGTAGTATTTTTACTATGCAGAATTAATATGTAACAGGAAGAATGACAGCTGCTGCTGGACAGATGGACAGGAATTCATTAAATGCAGGACCCATTAATCAGGTGCATTTGTGTGGATGTGAGTGTTCCCAGCAAGCTTCATAAAATACTTTGCCGCTTCTCCGGGCCCGGGCTGAAGCTGTTTGCGTGAACCATGCTGTTGTCTCCTTGCTGAAATCTTCATGCAAAACATGTTACTGAGAATGAGATTATTTCATGCCTCGTAAATTTAACGCCAACTGGCAGGAGTCAAAGGGAATTAAGATTTTTTTGCAATTGTGTCAGACTTTATCACATAATCGTTCACCAAATTGCTGCCTGGAACGGGATCTATAACTTTGTTGGCCGCTCAGCAGTACAATCTCAGAAGACAGGGCAAAGGAGGCAAGGTATTTTAAAAGGATTTTTCCATAGTAAGTAACCATTTACAGCATTTAATTTAAAAAACCCT